>JAVQJV010034531.1:0-20017 GCA_036024995.1 Gadopsis bispinosus
GCAGTGGAAACGTGTTTTGTGGAGTGACGAATCATGCTTCTCTATCTGGCAGTCTGATAGACGAGTCTGGGTTTGGCGAATGCCAGGAGAACGTTACCTGCCTGACTGCATTATGCCAACTGTAAAGTTCGGTGGAGGGAGGGATAATGCTATGGGGTTGTATTTCTGGGGTTGGGCTTAGCCCCTTAGTTCCAATGAAGGGAAATCTTAAAGCTTCATATCCATTATATCCATTTGTATAGGGGAATGTGGTGACAGTGTGAAAATGGTGCATTTAGGTTGGAGTTCTCAGTATCCTGATAGGTTGATTGGATTTGTTTGGCTGTACCTGTCCCGGCAATTATCACTACGATAAAAAATATATTCATGCTCATGGCAGGTCAATGACATGTTTGTTGGAGTTTGAACCTGAAGAAAATTATTTCAGAGAACATCTGTACAGCTGTGCCTCACAGCAAGCTGCACCATTTACTGACTTTAATCTGCTGATACAGTGATTCTAGAAATATTTCACTGATCAGTTACAAAATGCTCCTCTTGTAATGTGTCATGATTCAGAGGCCTGCAACTGGCTATCAGATGAAGTTTTACATGCTGTCTCAGATGGCTGAATGTGATTTGTTTTGATCCCTTGCTGTCTCTGTGGGTGACAAATAACGGGTGTCAACCAGCCTGACTACATCTCCACCGCAGACAGATTACCTGCCGCAGCACACTATGACACACCGCTGAGGTCCACAAGAGGGAAATAAAATCAAAGAAAGTATGGAGTCTGGATCTGCAGAGACTGGATCTGTGGATACGGACTGCCTGCTGCCCCTTGCTCTTGCTCGGCAGCCGCTGGCGCTATTACTGTTACTGCTCTTGTTATTAGTATTACTACTATTGTATTGCTACTACTATTATTTTTATAAATGTCAACATCAGTACCATTGTAACTACCATTGCTTTACAGCTGTATGTGGAACTGTACTGTGCTGCTGTGTTCTCTTTCGTCCTGCTCTAACTCTGTCACTCTAACCCCCTCCACCCTCGCTATTACTCTCTCTGAACCCAACCCAACCCAACCCAACCCAACCCGTCGAAGGAGATGACCGCCCACCCAGAGTCTGGTTCTGCTCGAGGTTTCTGCCTGTTAAAAGGGAGTTTTTCATTGCCACTGTCGCCCAGGGCTTGCTCATGGTGGGAAATGTTGGGTCTATATATATATAGAGAGTTGGTCTAGACTTGCTCTATATGAACAAGTATGGCACAATATAAATAAAATTGAATTAAACACGTGCAACGTAAACCTAAATGAAACACAAAACTGAACTTAACCAATCCTGTAAAGTCTTCTTGGGATAGGAAAATGTATGAGTGTTGGCAATAGAACAAAATATTAATGTAAATACAAAACTACAGTGTTGCTGCTGTGTGTAGGTCTGTGTGGTTACTGACCTGCTTGGACAGAAACAGGCCTCTCCAGTAGGAAGACAGTCTGTTTCCAATGTGTTTTAGTGACCTGAGGACCCGTGGAGAACATCACCTGGCGCGATAATATGTCAAAACAAAAAAAGAGCAAAATCATCACAAGCCAGTGGTGTTAATTCTCTCCTTGTCATGTTACAGCATTTGGTTGCTTAAGGACCTAACATCTGACATTCAAATTTACAGTTTAATATCAAGTCCATACATAACAGTAATGGAAAGAGCAATACAATTGAGAGTAATTCAATAAAATTTTATTTATATAGCACTATATAATAACAGACTTATCGCATAGCATTGAGTACTGAAGCGTTTACTTTGAAAAAATTACAGTGTTCAAAGCAGGCCCAGTCGCATGAATACCACAGCTAGGAATAACGGAATAGGACTCCGGTTCTATTTTGTGGGTAATAAACCTGGATAGACTCCAGCATTACTGTCACATTCTGAAAAAACACAAGGAAATCTTACTGGAGGTCCTGAAGGAGTCTTGTTTAAATTAAAACTGTTATTTACAGTTACAATTCACTCTTACTGAAAATCAAAGTCAAAATCATTTATAACTTATTCTGTATTATAAATTAAACATAACTGCTGTGTATTTATTAAGAGTCGGTCTAGACCTGCTCTATATGAAAGCGTGCCATGAGATAACTTTGCTATGAAAACTGAATTGAAAATTGAATATATATGAAGCAAACAGATAATCCCATGTTACATTGTTCCAGCCTTAGCTCCCAGTGGAGATAGACATTTCTGGACCATCCATGGCATGCAGTTTGAGTGTCAGGTACAATAAGAAGTGCAATCAAAAGGCACGTCTGTGTTGCTCACGGAGCTTGGCATCGGCTGTTCCAACTGGCCGGCTCTGCCGGGTAAGTGCTTATATCAGCAGTCGGCTAGGATGCCTGTCGATTGCCAGCCAATGCCTCGGGGAGGAGGAACACGCTAAAGCGTGAACATAATTGAGTTTCCGTTAAATGGCTTGGCTGTTGCCGCTGCTGCTTACCTTGTTGCTGCAGCCTTTGTCAAAGAAAATGTCAAAGTAGCCGACAATTGCCTGCAATGAAATATGAGGGGTGTGTTAGAATGTGACAGTACAATAAACCCCTCGATTTGTTTGACTACACTGCTACTCTGACATGGAGAGCTGAGAGGCAGGAGGCAGAACAAGTCTCAGGGTTTTAATGAGCAATATAAGCTCCTGTGTTTAGGAATAAGGCAGTAAAAACAAACTGGGTACAAAACTGACTGTTCATATATTCACAGTATTCAGGATTCTGATATTTTGCTTGCCATGCTGACCATGCCATTATTCTGTGTGAGTGTGTGTGCGTGTGTGTGAGGAGAACTGTATTGGCCCCCCTGTTACAGATACACTGGGTATATGACTCATGTACAAACTGCATTTTCTTCAACCCTCCTTCCTATCAAAACCAACTTGGTCTCTCATTTAGGCTGAGTCAACAACAGCCCCCAGGTGCTCCCTTCTCACCTCATCTGGGAGACTTGTCACTGGATAAAAGAAATAAATTATGAGGCAATTTTGCTGACAATATACAAAAAAAAAAAAATCCAACTTGGTACATGAAATTAGCAAATGCGGCGATTTTGGTGACAGCGTAGCAGCAATGTGAAAACGCTCAGCGCAGAGGAGGAATCTGTTAAGGGAAAGAAACACTAATGTGGTTTTGGTCCAACTGAATGCGAATGTGTGTTCATCTGAATAATGCCCACTAGGGGAAAGGAAATTAGACAACTGACAAATCTCTGCTCTCAGAGAATCCATTAGTATGTTGATAAGACTTTGTGGAAACCAAAGAAGAATGAACTAGCCAGCCTGAAGTGTCATTAAGGTTTTTTGTTTTAGAGGTCTTAGATGTGACCAGAAATTATAGACTTCCTTTCCCTTCAGATTGGGTTTTCAATTCACTAAAAATCTGCATGGAAATGTAGTCTCTTTTAAACTATGTTGTCTGTCGGTAAGGATTTACAGAGCTTTAAACACAGTCATCTAAAACCAACTGAGGGAAAGTCCAGGGCCAGAGTGCCTGTAGGTGACCATTGTCAGATATGTGAGGTAAATACCACCCCCCAGGCTTGTTTTCCTCCCATTTCTCCCCCCACTGGAGAAAGAGAGGCACTCTATCAATCTCAGGCGCACACTTGTAGTGGCAATGATGCAGAACTAATAGCTTTTAATCCTGACGCAGCTGACAACTTGGAGGCCAGCTCTCTGAGACAAAGAAGAGCCGAATCAATGGAAGAGAGGGGAAGTGAAAATGGAAGGACCGAAGAGAGGAAAGCAAGAAAAAGAGAGGTGAAGACAGACGGAAGGAAGACAGAAAAAGTTGAAAGGGAGGAAAGGAGTAGGAGAGGGAAGAGTGGCTGTAACATAATGTACAAGGTTTCATTTATACATCTTTTTTATTTATTTGTATCACTTGGAGAAGCAAAATACAGTATTATCTGTTCAGCTTCTGTACAAGTCTCCCAAATTGCATTTAAATCATTTTGGCAAGTTAAACGGGCTAAGAGACATTTTTTCCATAATGCATCTATATACGGTACACACAGAAGTTGTCTCCAACACACTCCCCGCAACTAGGCTTCAATCAACCTTTATCAACTCAGACAGGCAGGGGCGGCACCACTAGCTCACACCTAAACTGCCAGAAAATAATCCAAAGTGGATAAAAGAGCATGTCAACCCAGTGCAATTATGGCTTTTAATGAACGCTACAGAGTCGCTCGGTGCTGAGGTAATTAGTAAATTAGCCATAATTACTCGTCAGGCAGAGCCGATTCACCTCTCTCAGCCGGAGAGGCAGAGATCATCCTCACCACGCCTCGCTGATAACAATGCCTCGTAAGCGACATTGATTGTCACTTATGCGTTGTGCAACTTTTACACCGCAGCAAGACAGGCAATAAAAATTTAGGCCAGAGTGAAACTTACAAATACAAAATCAGCGGAGAAGCTCGGCACCTCGCTGCTTGTTAAAATCACATTTGAAGGAAGAAAAAAAGGAACGTACCTGCCACATGCATGAACACAGACGTGTTAAGATATGCAATAAAGACCTTGATGACTTGATATGGACTGTACTAAGCCTAGCTGATCACTGGCTTTTAATGCTTTTTGATTTAATCTGGGCTGGTGGAACATAGTTTATCAGCCCTTTGAAAGGACTTAATGATAATACAAGGAAGATTCACACTTCCAGATGGAGACTGAATTCAACAGCAAAAGGAGCCTGTTTATCTGAAGCTATCTTCACTTGACAAGGATTGCTTAACTGTAGCCTGGGAACCTGATGAATCTGCAAGCTCATGTTTGATTTGCTCTGGCAGATGTGTCGTGTCACCCTCCCAGACAGATTTCCAGCTGACCAATCACAACCGTTTATCTAATATGGGGCGGGTTTGATACGATGACTGTACAAAGGAGCACCATTGAGGCATTTTCGTAAACAACCAAGATGGCTGCCGCTAATGTGGTGCATTCTAAATCCACTACCGCGTCAGTATTAAATGAAGCGGACAGTATATTTTCTCTAAAAGAACCAATGACTGCACTTAAAGCTTTCGTTGATAAGATGCGTTTGCTGTATTTCCGACAGGATTCGCTCACTGCCACATCACACGTTTTGTTACGCTGATAGGTTGTAGGTCTGTCCAATTGCGTCCAGAGGCATTTTGGCCTGCGCCCATTGATAACACCCCACGGCAATTCAAAATGAAGACTAATTCGCATCTGCGATGTCAGGCTAGCTTAACTGCTCTCTGTTGGCTCCAACTCTCAAACAGTGATGCATGGACATTGATAATTACCATGGGACGGATGCTAAATATCCTTGAAGCAGCAGGTATTGATTTCTGGCCATTAGGGGGCATAACAATATCTTCTTCTTCTTCTTCTTCTTCGTCTAGTTTTGCGGCAGTTGGCATCCATTTGGTGCATTACCACCACCGTCCACTCCGGAGAGTGGAACAGACAATAGACTCAATATCTACATCCCTCAGTCCTTCACAACGCCTGAGAAAAAATGTAGCAGTCTTTAGCTGCTTCCACTTTCTTCAGTAGCTATCGTCTAACTTTGTCTGCTTTTGTTGGTGCTAAGCAGGTAGTATACAGTGGCTTTTCAGAGCTTGTTTGCTGAAAACAGCTGCATGTTTGATGGAAGTGCTGAATAAAAAAAAGAGAAAATGTGATGTAGAACCAAAGCAATAAGCTAAAAGAGGTGCCGAGTTGGCGACAGCGTTCGCATCCTCAGGGTTAACCCTTGAGAGAGGGTTAAGGATGCAAGATGGACACACACAGAAAGAAGAAAGGACAAGGAAAAGAGAGGGTAAACTTAAAACATTGAAACACATACACCCACACACAAAAAACAGGATGAATCATAATGAGTGCTTTTCATTTTCATCAGCGTTTAGCCTTGGGGCCCGGCTCTGTCTGTGATAAGTGATGACGGTGGGCTCCCTGACGGCCCACGGAGAAGGCTCTGCAACACTGCTGCTCTCCGGCCCCCATTCTCTGGGAAGAGTGAGGAGAAAATTAATAATTATCATCATGGATAACACCAACAGGGAGCAATTCATCATCGCTCCCCTTTCGCCTGGCTGTGTGTCAGCAAGCGGCGTGGCCCAGCCAGATACTATTATACGACTGGGTGGGGAGGGGCATAGGGAGTTGGGGTTAAGGGGAGGGAAAGGGAGGGGCACTGAGGGGGAGGGAGGGAGGGAGGGAGGGAGGGGGCGGGAGAAGAGAGGGCTAATGCTCTTTTGATGGGGTTTATTCAGGCGTGGAGGCTTCAAGCACGACCACCTCACGGGTTGGTTTGTGTGAATCCCCCCACCACGTCTCCTCTCCGCCCGACTGCTACCACTCCAGTTAGGTGACGCACGAACCAGCCTGTACTGTACAGTAACAGAAGGTCCAGATGCATGCTGTGCAATACATACGGTTAGCGTCACCAATGAGCTTTGAACATGTAATCTCAAGGAATTAAAAAACTGAACTGAGTTTTAAAGTTAAAGGTGCAGCAATATGTTTGCTTTATTAAATATGTATATAATCAAGTATTTGTTTCTTTGGTTTCTTGTTTGCTTTGATTTCTAATCATTGTGTTCTCCAAGGCCCACTTCCTAATTTGGATGGGGCTCTCGTGTAAGCACCCCTCCTCCACCAGGTTAAAAGTCATAATCACTACTCAAAAATATATAATAACACCCAGTTTGACAAGTACCAGAATTCCCCCACGCTGCTGATAAACAAGTAGAGAAGAGCAAGTCAACCCTCATGCGTGCTTATACTGTATCAATAATGTGGGATGTTCAGTGCATTACACCTTTGAAGTTTTGGAAATTAATTTAGTACAACCACTATACCTTTTAGTCATTGCCCACATTTTTCATCATGTCATCAGACAACCCTTAATGTGCCTGAAGCTGATGCATCTAGCTCATGTTTGGATATGAAGGCGAAAACGAAAGAGTGGAGGTTTTTCCCAGCCGAGAAAAATTTCACCACTTGTTCAAAAGAAACGCATCTTGTGATATCTGGTCTGTTTTTGCTGCTCTCTAAGTCTAAGTTTTTTTCTAACTATTTTTTAAGAGTCTAAGTCTCTTAAGCTCCAGTTCATCTAGTTGCCAGTAGATGCTGGATCATAAAAAAATCTGATAATATATTTGAAAAATAAATCCCAGGTCTCTGGGCTTAGATTCCAGCAGTACCTTGGTTGTTCATTTCAAGGTGAACCCCAGATCTCTAGTGTGGTGGACACCAACGTTGTCACTTTGCCAACTGTGTGGCACACAAAACCACATCTTAACTTCCTTTATGGACCTGAACCTGATGAAGCCAAACCAAAGCAGTCTGCCGATAGAAAGTTGGAAGGTGAACTTGAACTTCTATTATTATTCTATTATAATTATCGGACTCATGATGGGGCGGATGAAAAACAGTCAATGCAGCAGAAGCAGAGATATCTTATTTTTATATAATCCATTCTTCTTCCTTGTCAAAACCTGGTGCCTATATTACCCCACAGTGCAATTAGACTGCTGTTGGTCAAATATTCGGCTGTGTTATGCTAGTATCAGCTAATGTAGCCTCAAGCTGAGAAGGGGAGGGCTACAGAGGTCGGGGTAGCTCACTTCTTTCTTACTCCACATGCTCAAAATTTTGAAACTTGTAGTCTACAGCCTCAAGTGACATAACTTGAGGCAACCTATGAGATGTTACGCACCTCTTTCTGAAGCCACAAAAGGCTTTGACAACTTTTTGTTCACATATAATTCTAACAATAAATATTATGTAGCATCTTTCATTGTTACCAATGAACACATTTAAAACAACTCCGCACCACCGTTAAATACAATACTTCAGCAAATAAAAGTACATATGCAGTAGTGCTCCCCGAGGCCTATAAAGAGACTTTCATGTACAAAATCAGTGTACATCCCCCTTAACTAGGATGTTGACAAATCAGTATGTTGAATGTTCCTTGATCACCAACTAGAAATAACCTGCTGACACAATTCTTGTTGACAGTCAGCTGATACCCCAACTCTGAATGCTATATGTACTGATACACTGTTGAGCTAAAGAGTGGGATTTTCCATTAATAACAATTCCCTTCTTAATGTTCTGGAAGTTGTCCTTGAAGATGACGAGTGCCTGCCCTGTCAGACCAGAAGGCCATCCCACAATTTAAATTTGATGGAAAGCAGGTTAAAGATGGATTGCGGAGACATTATTCTCTACAGTGTGTGGTACAGTAGAGTGAGTATAGCAGTGAGACAGCTAAAATTAAGTACAGACAGAAATGTATTCTCCCCTGCCACACCATCAGCATACATCACTTCCAGCCTTTAGTACAGGATGAGAGATTTTGGCTACCTGTTCTACAGTTCAAGTAAATGGATCATGGAGGTGTGGGAGCTAAAACCGAAAAAAAAAAAAAAAGCAAGGATAAGATGCCTTGAGAGAATTTCTGATCTGACATTTTGATGGAAGTTTCAGCACATTTACAGCTCTGGAAAAAATTAAGAGACCACTGCAAAAGTATCAGTTCTCTGGTTTTACTATTTATAGGTATGTGTTTGAGTAAAATTAACTTTGGAAACTTTGGAGTGGTCTCTTAATTTTTTCCAGAGGTGTATATCTTGTATGTGGCTTCACAGTTTGCAAAAGGGTGACGCGATGTATACACGGCGCCAAGCATGTAAGATGTGCGTCCAGATGTAAAAGAGAGGCAAGGAAGAGAGTGATGAAAAAGCAAGCATGAGAGAATTTGTCTTGTGCGTGAATGGCGCAGACGTAGGGGTTGTGCTGTTCATTTAATGCAAGGTTAGGCAGGCTGAGCTGATGAATGGACTGTCGACATGAGAACAAAAGCAGGCGCTCCATCACAGGACAGGAGTCGCAGCAGCTCTCCCTCACCGATCCCCGAGCTCTGGTCCAACAGCGGCTTACCCTTCACACATCTTAACCTTAACTACTACTGAGGAGATGCAGCTAATGCTCACTACAGATCAGTATCTTTTTGGTAACACAACCCTACTCCTGCAGGTGAATAATCCATCTGTAAATCCTGGGAAAAGCAGGCTGGATGCAAGAGGCGAGTATCTACAATATGTACAAGTGATATCTTTTACACAGAATACCTGCATTATAAAAGCCAGAAACACCTGCATAAAATGAGACTGATAGCATGACTGCATGGTAAAGCCTATACATAAGATATAAAGACACATGCTTTTGCATATCAGCATGTCAACTGAAGATATTCAGAAGTGTGAAATAGCAGAGGGAAAGCAGGGAAAAAAGTAGCCGTGCACCTGTTTTGCTAACATCTCTGGACTTGCGTTCTAGAAATAGAAACTGGATGTTTTCAATTACAGAGCAGAAAAGACAGGAAAAATGAGAGGATGTTTACAAATCCCATTAAATTCACCAGCCTTACCCAGGGAGCACAGACCAGATAATAACCAAGTATTGATTATCCATTAAACCAATACCCCAGACAGTGCAGTAACACTGCAGCACAACACAAAGCTGCTCCAACACAATGGACTTTTTTTTACAGACAGATCACTTCACACAGTGCAGCGCGTCAGAGCCTGCAGTAGTGAGGCTGTTCGGCACTCGGTGGGTTGCTGCTGGTACCACAGAGAGAAATGTGGCTCAGACATGGGAGGAAGTTCAGCAGAGGTGGGTGGGGATGGCTTGGGGGGGTTGATGGCAGCTGCCAGCACCTCACCAAATAGACTCATAAAGCATTCTCCATGCTTTGGTGCCTGTAGCTGACCCCCACTGAGGACACGTGCTTCGATATTGTGTTGCAGTCGGTGGTCAAGCTGACCTACACAGCACAACTCGGGTTCAGCCAGGTTTCAGATGAGTCATGCACTGTCTTGCACAGGACTCCTTATTTTTGTCTCTCATAAAAAAGGGGGTTAATTAACTGCACTTACTTTAAAGTGATGAAAACAACTGTGATGAGCCAACAGATATAGTTTGATTTTGCACACGTACATCAACGCAGTGAGATTGAGGCCAGGGGTTGAATTAGCTTTGACATCCCTTAAACATATGTTAAAATGTTGTTAAATAGTTTTAATGCTATGTTCTGTGAATTTGTGCACAAAAATTGATTTGAGAGCCCGAAATTGGTAATTCAAAACTATTAATGAGTTTTTTTCTCCCTTTAGACTTATCAGGCTGTGTAAAAATAATTTTAAACTGGGTTTTGTTTCTTAAACCTAAATGAAAATGTTTTCCAGTTCACTGTTTTAATACAACACTAGATGGATACATTATCAGGTCATACGGTTAATTCATAATATACACTGCAATCTTGTTTACATTTTTTCATTCACTTTCTAATAGAGAGTGACTGAAGAGATGGTTTGCACTGAAAATGGTTCTGCTACATTACAAAATACAAATATATACCCCCAATCCCCCCCCCCCCCCTAGTTCTAACACACTGTGACTATTTAAGACTCCAATGTGAAGGTGGGTTGTGACTGTGTAAGCGAGTGTGTTTTGGCATTTGAGAAAATGACAGGGCAAGCAGGCAATTCACTATGTCGTATGACAAGTAATTCAAAGTCAAAGATTTGACTTGAAACTCTATTAGATATCGAACTGACAGACAGCCTCTTAAATATAGAAACATAATCCATCAACATGAGCTGACTGATGTCTCTGCTGTTTGCACTGCCTCGTTCCTGTCACACAATATCTCTGATAAATGACAGGTGGTAACAGCGGATTTTGTTTGAACTTTTGTTTCAGGTCAATTTTTGTGCGTGTAGCCCGTCATGTTTAACACTTGCACTAAATTACAATTAAACAAAAACTCACCTAAGAAGACAAAGATTATCTTGTACACATTAGCAAAACTAGTTTTTCTTCAAAATGCATTTTTTTTTTTTTTTGCATTCGACATCTCAGCAACATAAAATATGGCACTGCATGCTGTCAGATGAAATATACTTTCATTTTAAGGTCATTTTGAGGCCAAAGCTAACACTTTCTGAACTTTACAAACCCAACTATATAGTCTATATGTGTGTACTGACCGTGCAGTCTGTGGTGTTTGTTATCTTCAAGCAGAAATCTGATGCAAACTCCAGCTCAGACAGACACACTCTGTTGCAGTCGATCATCTGTTGAAAGTCAAAAACACACATCATCACATGATGCACAACTTTAACCAAGATAAATACTGTTGACAATATGAACTGTGATCAAGCAATACAAAAACATGAAACAAAAACATACATGTAGTGGGTATAGAAGAAACCTTTTAGCAAACCTTTGGCATGTCTCTCAATTTTACAAATAGCCTATGGTTTAGTTGTGGAAAAATGACATTTGTCTCAGCTGGAATAATCCTTTCAGCCTGCGAACACAGCTGCCACAGCGATAGCTTCTCTGTCTTAAAAGAAAATGTGTTGTTTTTACAATTTGGGTTTTGTTTTCTGCGTCCTGCCTTCAATACAGCGAAATATCTTGAGCGTGCAAAACGACATTAAGTTGAGCCAGGAAGTCAGTCTGTAAATTGAGATGGAAGCCTTTGTTTTGTCTTCCAAAAGTTTGGCTAACCTGGTTGTTTGTCTTACTGTTGTTAAGTATCGTGACCATGTTCCGAAAACTCAGCAATTGCCTTGGCGAGGACAGTGTTAACATTACTGATAAAACCGATGAGCAGAGCTTCAAAACCACACCTGGTTGGAGTATACAAGTCCAAGAAAATAAAGTTCCTGAAAAAAAATCTAAATGTGATAAACAGGAGATTTCAGAGCGAGACTTCTCCTTGAGTGAGAATTTGTTTCTGGGTAAACAAAAATAATTTTACTCTTTAACGAAAAGGCCTCTTTGTACGAATCCTTTCCATGTTGTCAGATACTGTGAACAACAATCTGAGCCTGTCAGTGGCAAAAACAAGCACTTTTAGTGGACGTAATTCGACGGTGCAGTTGCCCACAAAGATTACGTTGCAGCCCTTTTTGCGGCTGCCAGCTGAGATGATCTACTGGATCAATTCCAAAACGGTTTGTACCTATTAGTCATTTAGATTCCAAAATTTGTGAAAAGAAAACAAAGATAATCGGAAAAAAAGTTTAAAAATACCAATATTACCCTTTAAGTTCTCATAGGACGTACGGCACAATAATTCATCTAGCAAACATACACATAGACTCAAAACAGAAGGGTTAGGGAATGTTGCATTAGCGGCACTTTAGCTCCAAGCAGCTATGTGGCTAGTCTGGTTAGCAGCAAGCTGACCATAGAATACTAATTTCTACTAAATCAAAAATCAGCCATCACAAAACTGTGGTAATAAAACAGTGCTTCAACAAAGGCATTTGGAGAACAGATGAAAGCTGCTTGACAATATTTGCTTTGTCCACAAACCTGACAAATTGGTTCTAACAATGGCAGTTAAACAGCAACTACTATTGAACTGTGCCAACACCCAACTGAAACCTACTACTGGTACAGAACACTGAAGAGTCTTACTTAAACATTATATAAGGCAGGTTTAAAGCACCTTCAAATGCCTGCAAGTCAAACAATTCTCAAGTTGAACATTCGTATCTGTTCTCAGTGAGAAAAAAACTCATCTGTTTTGCAGGAATTTATAATTCCACAAAAGGGCTCTCAATTTTACGGAATAGCAGCCAGGTTTAATGGAATGTTATTGGATCGTATCAACGGGAGGCAATAGATGAGAGTCCATGTAATTTGGGCAGAGGGGCTGTCTATTTGTCACTGGAGGGGAGAAACTATCGATTAGAGGATTCAAATTCCATTATATCAAGTTCTGCCCTCATTCATCACATCCACAGATGGGTGGAGGACATGGTACTTAGCAAACAGGCCAAACGGCGATGAAACGCACAACGATATGAGAAACAAAAGGTACGCAAATTCCTACACAGAAAGATTCCGAAGAGGTATACATGCGCTTCGATGTTGGACTCTGTGTGTGTGTGTCGGTTGTCTCTTGGTGTAATGTTTGTGCTTCTCCCATCAGCCCAGTAGAAACCGCTCTATCCACATGGGGCTGAGAGTAATAATGTTTCCTTAAGAGGAACTTAAACAAGGATTAGACAGATCAATCGCCCAGCTCTACAGCATTGGTGCACACACAAACACACACCCCTACACTTTCAGGGCCCTATCTCTCTCCACAGCTAACTCCTGCTCCTGCATTTTCTGTCTATAGCCTAAGAGCTTGATCCCCACAAACTATTTCTTCTATTTGTACCTTCCAAGGTCCTTGTACATTAGGATCAGACTGACATATTGGTTTGCCAATACGGTGGCTGATACAGGTGTTACATTTCAGATATTGGGTAGTTAGTGTCATGCACAGACGACAAAATTGAGGAGCCACTCTGATCACTGCCACAGAAAAAAAGCAGAAGAGTCTGCAAGGTTTAGTCCCGGGGCAACTTCTGGCAGAAACATTTGATACTTAAAGCTATGAACTGTCAAAATCACCCTTTAAGGAAGGATCGATCCCTTGGCACAGGTTGCATGTCTATGATTTGTAGGCAGTTCAACAGATGAGTGATTTAGCCTTGTCAGGTTGGTCAATGTTTCAACTGAATAATGTTTAGAGGCCTGTAGATGTAACACTATAGAGTATATCAAAAGAATTAAACATTAGAGATAAGTTTTGTTTTTTCTTATTTCCTACCCCAGTAATCATCTCGTGGCCTCTTAAATTTCATCTTGCAACCCCTTGCAGGGTCATGACCCCCAGGCTGGGAATCAATGTCCAATCAACATGAATGTTCTTATCAACAAAAATAAAAAGTTCTGTGCTTAGACCAATTATATTCACCTTATATATGCTTCCTCTAGGCCAGGGGACACCAACATGGTGCCCGCGGGAACCAGGTCACCCGCAAGGACCACATGAGAAGCCCGCGGGCCTGTTCTAAAAATGGCTCACCATAGCGCCACTTACCAGTGAGTTGCATCAAAATTTTTTTTTGTTGCTATTCTTTTTTAAATCACACTTGCATTGGCGTACATTTGAAAATGACAATATTTAAAAAAAAAACTTTTATAGGGCACATTCTATATGTTGCAGTTCTATGCTGACGCACAGACTCATCAGCTGGCTTTAAACCAAAGCAAACCACTTTAGCTGCACGTTTTATGCGTTTTATGAATGATTGTTCCCGGGTGCAAAAGATGCACACATTTGTTGCATCTAGGCTGGACTACTGCAACTCCATACTATCAGACTGCTCTAATAAGTCCCTTAAACTCTCCAGCTGATCCAAAATGCTGCAGCACGTTTACTGACCAGGAAAAGAGATCATATTTCTCCAATATTACCATCTCTACACTGGCTACCTGTAAAATCCAGAATAGATTTTAAAATCCTTCTCCTCACCTATAAAGCCCTTAATGGTCAGGCACAATCATATCGTAAAGAGCTCATAGTACCCCAATACTCCAGTAGAGCGCTATGCTCCCAGAATGCAGGGCTCCTTGTGGTTCCTAGAGTCTCTAAAAGTAGAATGGGAGCCAGAGCCTTCAGCTATCAAGCTCCTCTCCTGTGGAACCAGCTTACAGTCTGTGTACAGGAGACAGACACCCTCCTCACGTTTAAGAGCAGGCTTAAGACTTTCCTCTTTGATAAAGCTTATTGCAGGGCTGACACGGGTGAGCCCTGAGGACCCCCATCCCCCCAGACGAGGGGTGGCCTTAGCGAACCCTGAGCCCACCCTTACTTATGCTGCTATAGGCCTAGACTGCCGGGAGACATCCCATAATGCACTGAGCGCTCTCTCTCGATTGAGTTGTGGAGTCTGGATCTTCGGGATGTGGTTCTGCGGAGTCTGGATGCACACGGGTCTGGTCGAGTGGATGCTGTAGCTGTTGTTGTGCTGCTGATACTGTTGGTTGTTTAATTTAACATCTGTAACACTGTAGCTGCCGTTGCTTTACATCTGTATGTGGAATTGTACTGTGCTGCTGTGTGTTCTCTTTCATCCTGCTCTCACTCTACCCCTCCCCGTCTTCATATCTTTCTTTGGGGACGCTCAGGGTGCCATGCTGTCTGTTTGTTGCGGCTGATCGGTGTTTGCGCTAATAGAGAGTAAAGGCAAGCAAAAGAGTAAATCTTTTACACTTCCTCCTCAGATCGTTCCCTCCCCTCGTCAGGATCTTCTCCCTGCATGTTTGGAGTTCCCCCTCCGTTCACCTCGCAGGACGCTTTGCTCTCTCAGCAGCGCGTGTCGTCGTCCTCAGAGGTGCAGGACCTGGTGTCGTCGCTGCCTCCCATCAATACTGTCTTCATGGGAGCGGGAGGAGTACAGTGAAACACAGCACTCCCAACTGGACAACGGCCGCGATGTTTGGAGTTCCCACCAGAGCCGCCCAGATCCAGACTGTATGTATGTATGCACTAATGCTGTGAGGTGACTTGGATAAAATCGGGCACAGCGGAGCAAGTGAGGTGAATGACATGTGACGAGTACACCCAGCCAAATTCAAACCAGAGCATCCAAACTGTAAGGTGCAGTATGACAACACCTTCAAGTTGTTTTATTCCCTACTGTACCATAAACCAGATAGAGAAGAGCAAAGGAAAGATATTTATTTGTATGAAAATGTAGCGTATTACTTAAAAACATACAATCACTCTGATACAGATAATTTATCCTATATCCACAACTGTATTTTTCAAAATCGGTCATTTTTCCCGTTTGGACGTAAACACAAACAGTGCTCTTGTTCCTAAAGGATGCCTGAGAACTTCCGTTTTTGTTCCGTGTGCAAATTGTTGTAAATAAAATCTTTGTTAGTCACGATGGCGTTGTATTCACTGACAGGACGACGAGTGAAAATCAGCCCAACAGCACTGCTATTTACAGCAGCTCTGCACAGACGTGTGTTCATCATTCGGGTGATATAAAGGCTTTGACGACGTGGTGCAGAGTTTGTTCATTAATTAGGCATCGATCAGACATCAATGCAGAGTGTTTTCTGTCTTTCAGTCTCAGATCAGGGAATCTTTCAATTTCTATCCGAGGGCTTTTAGAAATCCCATTTTAAATTTGTATTGAAAATGGAAACCACTCAAAGTTGTTGACTTTGGCCCAAATGTGCACAGCAGGATTGACTCATAGCTCAAATTTAAAAAGGGGTAAGAGACGACATCGTCTAGGGCGTGTAGGCTGTGACTCCTCTTGGTTTTGGCTAAGACCCTGTATTTATTAGTATTTGTATTTATTCAACCAAAACAAAGAAGCAGATAAACTAATGGACTATAATTCTATATAAATAAAAATATAGCACTGTGTACATAAAAGTGCATACAGGATTATGTTTAGCAGGTATAATGTTTTACCATTATGTAACATTTGCTAATTAGCAGTACAGTGAAAGTACAGCTGAGGTGATGGGAATGTGGTATCACCAAATATCAGGTGGGATCGCCAAAGTCAGTAAGAGTCATCCCCTGGGAACCACGAATGTCTGTGCAAGATGTCACGACAATCCTGAGATATTTCAGTCTGGATCCCAGTGGTGGACCAAACAACGGGCCGATGGTGCCATCCTCGGGTCCACGGCGCTGGCGTGGCTAAAAGCACAAGTGAAGGTCTCCAGTTGCTGCTGCAGCTCCACATGGATTATTACCATGCCGCTTCTGTTTTTTAATTTATTTGCTGTAGTAATGGAGATAGTGAACAGGAGAGAACGGGGAACAGTGTGCGCTCTGCTTTTGTCTGCCTCCGCGGCAGATTGACTTCCAGTCAATAACAGACCCCAATAGAATCCTTATCTCCCCGATTCAAAGATCTCGTGTCACAGCGTTAAACACGCGACTCTTTAATGGCCGAACTCTGAGATTACAGGACGGAACCGCAATTGAAGGCTGCGGATAAAAGTTGGGAGGTTTTTTTTGGTAATTGTTTGGTTTGTCTGCGGCACAATGGAGGGAGATATGAGTCAGATAAAAGTGTTTGCCAAAATGTTACGTGAACCAACACAGACAGACGGAGGGAGGGCTGGTGGGTGATGCTGGAGAGTAAGCTGTTAATATCGCACCACGGCGAAACACGTAAACGCGTCTCCTCGGGTCTGTCGGTGCTGGAGCAGATGGGACGTCATAAAACCACCAGATCAAAAGGAGGCTGAAACAGGGCAGGCTGTGTGGTCAGTTTCCTCTCACAAAACGTGCTCCAGTGAAAATCGCAAACCTTCTTACCAGGGACTGAATTGTCTTTTCAGCTCACTCAAATGGACGGGAGGATCCCTTTGTGGGTGTCCTTAGAGTTTACTGAATAATTCATCTTTTTTAGACCAGTAAACTGTATGTCAAGATGTTTAAAATGTAAATGTCATATCTTGAAATGTTTATTAAGTTTGAATGGAAAAGCATTTAAAAATCATTAATATGACCTCCTCTGGACTGGTGGACTGGTTTATTTTACGGGTCTGTAATTTCCTAAGAAGTGTCCTGGAAAGAACCATTAGTATTTTTGTACTAATTATAGAGAAAATATGATTTTCCTTGAAAGAAAAGCTCCATTTAAACCCAGTCTTTATTCTGTTTATGTGTAAAAACATGTTTTACTTTCTTGGAATAAAAGGTATGACTGTCATTTGAAAGTAAACAACAGCTGGAAATCTTTATATGTAGTATTATTGTGTAAGTCAATGCACTAGTTTTATTCTAATAAACTGTATTTGATATAATGAAAATATGTTAAAATGTTACATAAATAAAGTGTAAAGAAAAAAACTCAAACTATTTTAAAAACTATATTATTGCAGGTTTCCGCTGCTCTTTTAATGCATTTGCGTTCATGGAGAAATCTCATCACATCAGGTGCGAATAAAACAATAAATACAAATACATGTTGGCATGAATACGACTGTTTCAGATGAATGGCAGTGACGTGGCCGCCCTCCCTCCTCCCTCCTTGATTGGTTTTTATACGTTATCTACTCAGGAGGAAAAATCCATTTCAGGTGCTCATACAGCGGCGCAGGGACAGATGGCGGCATATGTAATGATTACAGAATCCCCACGTTAAAATACTTTAATTACTAAGTCAATAATGGCTGCAACAATTGCCGGACCTTTAGTGTAAAAACAACAGAAGGCGGAAGGCAAACTTTGGGCCAATGTTTAACCAGAACTTTGCATTAGAGCCGATTGAGACGGCCTCCATATGTGAGTCTGTCTCGCTCTCTCTAGTTTTAGTGTCACACAGACTGTGATGCAGGTGAGACACAAACTACGTGCTATTAGAAATAACGTTATTTCCATTATTTCCTCTTATGGCAGTTACAACCCTCCTGTCCCTGATGTCAAGATGGCATATACGTGCACTAAACAGGAATGTTATGAAAATAAGATTTTAATGAAAAGGAGAGTAATGTATGACTTCCAGGTATGAACGAAAATTTGTTTTGTTAAATTTATTTGTGTTTCAAGAGAGCCGGTCCTCGTGGATGTTACATTGGTTTAACTCTACCTACTATGACATGTACTATAAAGTTTTGTTAGATTGCAAATTACAAAGTCTGTTTTATAAATTAGATATTGGAAACTAAACAACATTTAGAGAAGGAGAGAAATCAATTGTGCGATTCAAATAATTCAAAAAGCAATAATTTAAAGCATTTTAGTTGTTTTTTTTAAGCAACATTAAAATTTAAAGACAAATTAAGGAAATGAATTGGCAAAATTAAATTAGCTTTCATGTTTTGTTTTCTTTGAGTTTTTAATGTGACATGTACATTCACAATAAATCAATTTAAAATTGCTTTTTAAAAATGTATTAACTTATGAGATGAGATGTTAAAGAGATGTTGGCACAGTTATTACAATTATTATATTGCTGCTTTATAGTTGCTCTACAGGGTGTTACATAAAGCACTTTGTCATGCTAAATATAATCCTGAATTGTGTTTCTATATTATTTATGTAGTTTTCATGAAGTAATACTGTATGTCACCTAAATGCAACACTATGGCTCTTTTATGTGTTTGTAATAGTTTCATCACAGCGGAGCCGCGTCGCAGGAAAAACCTGCCAGTTCTTTGTTGGTTTTCTACTTTTCAGGGGATTTTTTGTTGATAATAATAATATATGGATAGAGTAATTGTTATGTCAAACATGTTAAAAAATACAAATATTAGTAAGAATATACTGTATATTAATAATAACAATAACAATGCCAGCCCATATTGATTACCACCAATTCACCACAAGCTTTTTAAAGTGACATATGTTCAATGAATTTATTTCTTAGGCCAAATGGAAATGGTTTGTTAATGAGTGTGTGAGTATGTGACTATTATTACTTTTAATAAACCTTGCCTTTGGGTTAGTCACAGTTTCTTATGCGTCTTTTCCAGGGAAGAGTTAGTGAGAAGTTCTCCAAATGTCCATTAGGGGGAAGCAAACTCACATATTAAACTAGTTTAGGCTTACACCACTTGCTGAGAGAGAGAGAGAGAGTGAGCGAGAGAGAGAGAGAGAGAGAGAGAGAGAGAGAGAGAGTGGTTCAAACACAAGTTGATTGGTTTGCCTTCAAGAAAAGTCTGTAAAAATGTCTTTCAGTGCAGCGAAGCCAAGGTCTGCATTCACAAAATTAACTGAAATCGCGTGTCGTCTGGAAAAACTATTTACTGCCTTATTGATTTTCAGTGTGTCAGGTTTTGCTAAAAGTCTGCCACGGCTTCCTGCAAGTAGATGCCACGTGAATCCGACACTTTCTCACTAAAAACGTTTAACCAAATTTGATGTTAATTAATATTCTGCCATGCTATTAACTCTTTCTGTATATAAGAATAATGCTATAATACAATTCTACAAATGTCTTTCTTGTTTTTAATAAAAAACATTCAATTTAAGGAAATAATGAACTCTGCTTATGAAACCAGACCATGAGATGTTTTTCGCAAAGAAACTGGGGACCTTAAGCCAGAATACAATGGTGTGAAGGTCTACTAACATTTCACATATTTGTGTTTTGTAACAGG
>JAVQJV010034546.1:0-36298 GCA_036024995.1 Gadopsis bispinosus
TACTCATCATTTCAAGTAACTGCATTACAGTTGTCACAGGTGTAGTATGATTACAGCATAGAACTGCCTGCATAATGTCTAGGAAATGTGGCTACTCTTTCTTTAAAACATCCTCAGGTACCTAACAATTCAAAACCAATGTTGCTGCTACTTCAGGTAATGTGGTAAATATGCTACACGCTTGATAATAACTATTCGTCCAGCGCCACTTAGGGAGACTCTGGAGGTACAGCACTTTAGACTGGAGACTGCCCGGATGACACAACCAGCAATATCGCATCGTGTTGTTTGAACAACAGCTTCAAAGTCATACTGTAGTAACTTGCAGTGGCTTTTGTCTTTGTCTCAGAGGGAGGGATGGAGGGAGGCTGAGGGTGGAGAATGGAGGTGGGGTTAGGAGAGAGAGATGGATGGAGAATAGGAAGGAGGCGACAGACGTGGGCGATGCAGGGGTGGCTCAGGCTGTCGGGGGCAAGAGACAGTGGCAGATGCATTACCAGCGACATCTCCGTCCCTGCTGACTGCCGGACTCTGTCCCCGTCACACACACATACATGCGCACACGCACAGACACATGCGTCTGAGTTGATTGAAGCCAGCGGTTTGGCCCCACACCAGGCTCAGGGGGTAATGACTGTCACCCTTTTTCCCCATCAGCCCCCTGCCTTAATCAACACACACACACACATGCGCACTCACACATGTACACACAGATACTGTACATATACACACGCATGTGCTATTTCCTCTCCTACTCTCTCCTGCTCTCTGAAATGTCAGGCTGGCCGGGGGTTGTGTGGGGTTCCTCTGGAGAGCAATAAAAGCTGATTGGAGTTAAAACAGTTGGTCAGGCCTCCCCGCCCCCAGCATCTGCTGGATTACAGTCGGCCAACCTGTCATCTGTGAAATGAAGGCTAGTATGGGAGGAGAGGGGACAGACAGACAGAGTACAGAGGGATGGGTGAGACATGGAGAAGGGGGGAGGGGCACACGGATTGGTTTAGTAAAGGTTATTGTGTAAATTAATGGCAGATACTGTGAAGAAATTGTTAATTTGTCCACATTTAGCTGACGGGAAAACAAGCAGGGAAAGACAAGGGGATCAAAGACAAACGCAGCGATGGGTGAGGGGTTGGACAGAGAGAAGGACAGACACACCTGACCTTTAGATGAATCATTTCATCATGTTTCACTGACTCCGAGCACTGAGGGTGAGGAGCTATCCCTTTGACCCCCTACTCCCTTTACCTCCCTATCTCCTCCCTCTCTCCTGGTCTCTCTCCGTCACCCACTGTTGAACCCACCCACCGCCTCCACCTGCTATGTCCCCCTCTGAGGGAATCATTTTCACTCTAACAACTTCAATTAACCTTACCCCTTCATGCACACATGACACTCACGCATCCATGTGCACACATACACACACACACACACACACACACACGCACACACACACACACACACACACACACCCATATCAATCACAGGTGTTAAGGTCACTGAACTGGGAGACAGAAGCTTCACAGAGCTTCTCTAGTGACATGTAAAAGAATGCGAGGCTACCTGCCGCAGTCTACAACACAGTGTATACACTGTCCTTAAACAAATAATAGTGACACTGTCATAAATCCTCTGAAATAATTAGAGCTGGTACAGCCAAAGGAAATATATTTAATTTCATGCTCGAAGAAATGGTAAATGTCTGCTTAATTTTCAGCTCCAAGATTAATTTTTGGGAGGTCATGGGATGAGATACCTCAAGGTCAGAGGAGACATACTGTACATATTCTGTGAAACTAAGTTGAAAGGAAGATCCTACACACACACACACACACACATGCACACACACACACACACACACACACACACACACACACACACTTAGTGTCTAGGTCTTTCTCTGTGCCAATTTCCAGAATTATATCGCAGCCTTTTGACACTGAAATTGCAAGAATTAAACAAAATCAGCTGTGCCATGCTTGAATGTAAAAAGAACCGAATGAAATAAGCAAAGTATAATTAGAGGTACCCTTTGATACGAGAGTTGGATCATTGTTTCTGAAAGCAGTTGGGGGGACTAATCTGATGCGTGCACCGTTTGGCAAAGCAAATCTGGAATTGAAAGATTAGTGGGCTTCCCAGTCACACAGCAGTAAACAGCTTCCAGGGCTTTGGTTTGCCATTAAAAGGTAGCTCCTGCTTGAGTGTTTGAATGTGCATGCAAGCACATGCGTGTGTGCACATGCGGGTGTGTACGTGTACTTGCATGAATGCATGTTTATGTGTGCACAAACCAGAATGGGAGGGGGAGGTTAAATCCACACAGCTGTTCTCGAAATCAGACTTGGCTGGTGTGTGAACGCCTGCAGGCAGGAAACTCATATCTATCCTTCCACTCATTTTCATCATCATTTAGCTGCTCTATAACAATGACAGGCTGCTGTTTAGGCAGTGAAGTCCAACAACTAACAAGTGCCAACATTGGAACTGAAGTGTTTTAATATGTTGTAATGATTGGAGAAGAGATGTCTTCAATCATAATAGTACACTCAGAGTAATGATGCACCGTGTTCATTGAAAACTGCTGTTTATTCGGCTGATTTGCTGCACCCATGCTCATACTTTCAATAATAACTTTGAGACTACACAGATGAGAGTATAGCCTCTCTGATCATGGCTTCAATTAGCACCTAATAATGGGACTAGGACTGATTTCACATACGATTATAATAATATACCCCATGAAGGGATTAAGACTGCAGGCAAGAAACAAAGTACACTCAATTAGATATGCTTGTATAACACATAAATGTATGCGCCAACACACAACCTTGTAGTCTGTGTAAAAACACACCCAATCACTCTACAACTGCCACATCCTTTTCCGCACCCAGTAGAGCTCTCCCTGGGCTTATCAGTGCATAATTGCTGTTGATTGGTGTATTATTGCTCTGGTTAATCTGCCTGTGGGTGGCTAATAAAGGAGCTCCATCAGGGATGTTATCAATCGTAGGCAGAAGGTGTGCATGGAGCGAAACTGGAAGCCAGGAAAAGGAACGCGAGGGAGGGCTGGGAGCGGGGGAAGGAAAGGGGAAAGATATGAAGGAAAGGAAGGTGAGAAGTGACTCTGAGATGAAAGGGAAAGAGGAATAAGAGGATTCATGCTGAAAGACAGGGAAGGACAAATTAGCAAACAAAGAAAAGCAGAAATCAGACAGGATTGTGGGTTAAGGTATGTTGTTCTGACAGAGCTGTGAGAGTGATCTCGCTCCCTGGAGAATCCTTTTATGATTGATGTGGCCTTGTTCCTTTGCCTCAGGTCTATTTCTAAACAGAGGCTGGAGGAGGGGGCGGCTGTGGCGGGGTGATCAGATCCCTCTCCATTACCTGGCAGGCTGAGGCAGGTAGGATATCGCCCACAGCAGACACAACACGGTCCCAATGCCCTGTGCAATAACAGTGTGTTGGCAACTGACCCGGTGGTGCGAGAGGGGAAGCTAACGTGACAAACTTGTGTTTCTTTATTCCACTGGGGGGGGGGCAAGCAGTGATTGAATTGGCACATGCTCCAGAGACCATTGAGAGAGGTGGTGGAAGATGGAGGCAAAGACGAGTAAATCAGTCGCAAGGACAAGAAGAAGTTGCTTAGACTCTGTGAAAGTTTGCGGTGCATCGCTGAAGGCAAACTGAGGACATTAAACAGCGGGAGATGAAGTATGATTTCACACACATCTAATGAAACTTCATCTGTCTCCAGCAGTGTTTTATACTGTCACAGACTAAAGGTTTTATTATTTTTCAAGTCACGGCCCATGTGATAGATGAAGAGCTGGGAATGCCATTTGGGCAGAATTGGCTGGTGGGGCGGGGGTCCGAGTGGATAATGTTGCTACCTTTGATTCAATACATAATATTGTTAGGTAAGTACAGATACAAATAAAGTATAGATTTTGCAGTACTCTGTCTACCTCAAAACTGTGAAGTGAGTCAAACCAACTTTCTTCAGCTTGGCTCCACTAAGTTAACCTAGAGACTCCTGTGGATCTGCAACAGCCACTACTACCGAGGATCATGGGTCAGTAGGTGAAGGCCTGATTTTTACACAGTATATATGTTATTGATTAATTTGGCATTGACGATTACATGTGATACATTTTCCATGACCTAAAATAAAACTTTAATTCAGCTGGATGGGAAGATTTTGATTGGCCTTTGTGATTGTGTGAATGCACAGTGGGATGAGGAATTCGCTTTGCAGAATCCAAACAACCTTTACTATCAGGTAATGCTTCATGTAATCCAAGTAGGAAATAGTGCCTGTGGCAATGCAGTGTAGAAAAGAGCCTACAGGTTGTTCTACTACTGCCTTTATGACAGTTCCACCTGCTGGTGAGCTGCAGCACTGGTGCCTTAAACACACCACCAAACTGCAACGGGTCCGCTGGATGGATGTTGTGAGTGAGTGGGGTGTGTCATGGTGAGAGCAGCAATGGAGCCAAGTTGATTGTGTGAACTACAAAAGCTTTTACGCACTCAAATGCAAATCTAGTTTCTTAAAATGTTGGTGGATCTATATATTTAATGAAGACATTAGAAACATGCAGTCGTACAGGAAAGCAAGGAAGGTATATTTCTTTTATAGATTTTTTTTAATTGGCGCTGGGATTGATTTTAGCGTCAGTCACAGTATCTGGACTCCATCAGAGGAAATATATCATATGTCGCCATTATGGGGCATTTAATCCCATTAGTGAATTGTATTTATGTAAAAAAAACTTTTACTTTCTCATGATTGACACGCTGACACTGCCGCAGGAGGGTGGCTTATGGAGTGTGGAAATCATATACATACTGTATATGTCTTCTACATATATCATGTAGAAGACCGGGATTCAAACCTCCATGTCAGTAAACATCTGACCCACTGAAGTGACCTTGAGCAAAGTACTAGATGTAAGAGGGAGTTTAATCCAATATGTCATTAATGTGCATCCAGTAAAGTGTAAAATAAATGATTTTGTGCCGATTTAAGAAATACATTTTGAAACTGAAGGCTGTTTTCTACTCCACACCTGTGGTTTGTTCCCACTGAGCACGTCGTTTTGCATGGTGGAAGTGCTAATGTGCTTGGATTTGCTTCTCAAAGGATTTACAACCCAGACCATTTGGAGTAAACACAAAGCTAAGTCTTTCATTTCAACACGTAACTATTGAAGCAAACTGAAATGTATTGTTATTTTACACTTCTCACCTGTTGCCAAAATGGTTACTGGCAAAGTTTTACTGTTTAGAATATCAGAGATATTAAACCGATCCGAGAGCTGATGTAACCTTTTATGACCTGCATTGCCCATTTATGCTGGTGTTTTGTCATACACAGGATATTATGACTCATGGATCATGACCTAACATTCAGTACTTGATGTTGCTCAGAGAGTACAAAGAGTCCCATCTGCGATAGGGCTTTTTTTTTCAAATGGTGGCAAACTCAGTAGGATAAAAATCACATAACTTCACGTGCCCCTGAATAGACATTCTCAAAGTACATCCACATGTAGATAGTGGCCTAAACTATATCTGGAACTGGATAGTCTGAGAGCACGAATGTTTGGCCCCTGTGTGGCCCAAACGGTTAATCCAGAACAATGAAATAAATGGAAATGCTATGTTGTAACTAATATGCAACTCCTATGTCTTTTGTCAGTCGAATCAGCGCTGTCACAATAAGGAAATTCCTCAGATAGGTAACACAAGGGGTTGGGTAACAGGGCTTTGCATTGTAATAACTAAAACCAGACAGGAGGGGGCGCTAAAATGCTGTTGCTCCGGTAGAACGATCGCATAAGAAGCTTCGCTATCAGCCTCATGTTCTTTCAAGGTATCCTAAGAAAAAGAAACACACAGCCTACCCAGTGTGCGTTAGTCTTCCACCCACAGAGCCAAATGAAATAGGGCACGTGCCATTTAAAAACTGTAAATTGCTGTTCCACGAGGTTATAATTCACACTAAATATCAGATATTAGACATGAGGCACATTTAACTGCATCCCCTGGGTGAGTCATGCAAAACCCATCTAGGAAGCCACAACACGTGGGTTACAACGTCCCTGTGTCGTGTGTCATGGTGACGACATTATGATTCTACGACAGGAACATCAGCGTTGCAGAATGCCTTTTTTTGTTTGTTTGTTTGTTTGTTTGTTTGTTTGTTTGCAATTACAAAGCAAACTGCGTCTACACAAGCAGCGGTCCACAAGACAGTCCGTCTCACTGTCTCACCGTCGCATCCTGCCTCTTACGTGACACGCAGCACGCGCAGCGGCCACGCCCCCACCCATTGCTCATCAGTATGCGCGCACGTAGCGTCTGCGGAGTGGGCGGTCTTTAAATACCGGGGGACGCCTCCTGCGCGGCGCCACTTCTGCGGAGAACCTGCGTTCGGGAGCAAGCGGACACGTTCCAGCGCGCGTTGCCACCGTCTTTCAACAGAAGCCCGAAGGTGAGCGAGAAGCCGGTCCGACTAACACACGGCGCCGTCGCCCACGCAGCGCGGGCCTCTTCTGTATTTTGAGTCGAGTTGAGCCGGATGTTCATTTTGCGGGGACGCCGAGAGGGGCGTGTCGCTGGGCCACCGTCGGCTGCTCAAGTGGTTGTGAGCGAGGCCGCGACCAGCCACGCTCACGATGCCGGCAGCGGTTTTTCGGCAGGTGACTCGTGTTGCGTTTGCGTGACGAAGCTGTCAACGATTAGTGGAAGCAGCAAGATGTGGGCCTGTAAGTTTAGTCTCCTACTTGTTGCAGTGACGCTCACATCCGTTACACGACTGGGTTTTAAGTACGAGATGTATTACCTGTAAGAAGTGACTTGCATCACGGCAGTATGCAGGGCAGTATAGGAATTATGGGAATGTGATGGTTCATACAACAGCCCTAAAGTGCTGGCGGTTTGAATCCGTTTCCTTGCGCCAGATGGCTTGTGGTGACGTAATTTGGGCAGTAACTTAATCTGACAGGGGAAATGCATCTCAATGCTGACCCACAGGGGAAGCAGGTCTGAGTACAGTAAAGGTGCTCTGCCAGATTGGCATGACGGTGTTGAACATTCAAAATCTTAATCTACTATAACACTTTGTGTAGTTTACATTTTCTATTTAACCAGACTAGTGTTACACACAGTGTTGTGGGTAAATGTGTCAGCAAACTTTCTCCACCATGTGGGGTTTTTTTTTTTTTTTAAGATGAATGAAATGATGCATAGTCTGAAATTCAGGAGTGCAGAAATGAGATTTATTCACATTGGCATGCAAAATGATAATGTGAAAGGCCAGACGGATATTAAACCTCAGCCGGGATACCTGACTCCACTTCAGAGCTCTGTTCAACCCCCCACTGACCTGTTGGTGATCAAATTAGGGAACTGGCCCAATGTACTGGGAAATATGATAATACAAGCATGTGTAAAGCAGTTGGTTGTCCAGTTTTTTTTAAAGCCCCAGACATTAAAATAATCTGAAGCTTGACACAAAACCTCCATCGCCCTCTTCTAACCTGGTTTGTACAGCATATTTCAACGGTAAAGAGAGGGTCTCTGGCTTCTATTGAACATATAGAGGAGGCCAACAAAAGGTTCTCGTAAAGCCCAATCCCAGCTCACCTCTGGGTCAGGTCCTGGTATGTAGTTGTAAGCTTTCACCTCTGAGTGCAAGATGAAGGGATATTGGGTATGACTGTCCCACTTACTATATCCTACCATTGTGTTCAAACTCACCATGGCGAGGCCTTAAATATTCTCTCAAAGAAGGTATTAATCCTGCTCACTGTTCCACTACGTGCTTGTCTCCACATCGGAGAACCAGTCAGAATGATGTAAACGGCCACTCAGCCATGCCTGCCCAATCAGGAAACAAAGTGGTGTGTGTGACGTCAGCCGGGGATGGTCTGTGCTGTGTGGCGACGCATTGCTGTAATTTCCCAGGCAGTGGTTGCCACGGAGACCCATGGAGGCGCTGTGACTCAAGAATTACTAGTGTCCGTAAGCCATTTATGGAAGTAAACATGATAAAGCATGTTCGACTTATAAGTGCGACACTGGAACTTGTGGTAGTCAGACTTCCTGTTTCTGTGGTTGTGAAAAGGGAACACTTTCAATTCTATAAAGGTTAATCCAAGTTTACATCTGTAACTGTCGAATGTGAAGGTTGGCACGTACGCCCTTGTGCAGGCCTAATTACTAAAGCATTCAAGCTGTCATACATTATGCAGCACATACTCTTTTCACTCTGTGTACCTGCTTACCTACTGTTTTCTTACTCCTTATCACATCTTTTTTTTCCCTCCCGTTTCTTTGTTTCTCCTCCATGTCACTCACATTTGTATACCTTTTCTGTCTATCATCATCCTTTTCCCATGCCTCTTTACACTCCACAGATGTCCACCAAGGAGAAGTTGATCAGCCATGTGATGAAGGAGGAGCCTGTTGGCAGCAGGAACAAGGTGACGGTGGTGGGTGTCGGCATGGTGGGCATGGCCTCTGCCGTCAGCATACTGCTCAAGGTGAGACAGAAAGGGAGATGGTGTGAAGAGTCGGGTGGTGTGTTGACATGAGCAAAGTAGATGGATGATGGTCTAAAAGCTGAATTGGTGATAGTACAGAGTTATTGGTATAATGGGCTTTAGATAAAACCCTTAAAGCATACATGAAAGATGCTCATGAATGAGTAAGCAAATCCAGAGTATCACTATTATTCTATCTCAAATGGACTAATGAGGCTAGAACAGCGGTCATCGTCACTGTAGCGTTATCCACATAATACATTTGCTATTACAGTGAGTTGTCAGACTGACTTACTGATGTATGTGTTTAGGACTTGTGTGATGAGCTTGCCCTGGTTGATGTGATGGAGGACAAGTTGAAGGGCGAGGTCATGGACCTGCAGCACGGATCCCTCTTCCTCAAGACGCACAAGATTGTGGCTGACAAAGGTGAGAACGCCAAAAAGTAACTGCAAGCTTTTGACTCTTGAGAAAATGTGTTTTTTGGTATTCTGGCATGTCCCTTGACCTGAACTGAATGACCTTACTACTCCATCAGAACACCTCTCCTTTTGTCCATTTGTCAGACTACAGTGTGACCGCCAACTCCAAAGTGGTGGTGGTGACTGCTGGTGCCCGCCAGCAGGAGGGCGAGAGCCGTCTTAACCTGGTGCAGCGCAACGTTAACATCTTCAAGTTCATCATCCCAAACATTGTCAAGTACAGCCCCAATTGCATCCTGATGGTGGTTTCTAACCCAGGTTAGACAGACGGCTATAGTATTAACACCTGTAGCTCAGCACCTATCAAAGATCACTTTTAAGCATCATCCACATTCCTACTTTACTCTTCCAGTGGACATCCTGACCTACGTGGCCTGGAAGCTGAGTGGTTTCCCTCGTCACCGCGTCATTGGCTCTGGCACCAACCTGGACTCTGCCCGTTTCCGCCACCTCATGGGAGAGAAACTCCACCTCCACCCTTCCAGCTGCCACGGCTGGATCATCGGAGAGCATGGAGACTCCAGTGGTATGCAGCTCTGACTAAAAATAAAATCTCCACCAGCGTTCACTGTACCCGTTTGCTGCTCTGTGGCAAATGTCTAATACAGCATTGTTGCCTGTTTCTGTGTTGCCACGATTGCCTTTGTGTATAAAATTTGTGCTCAAGATCAACTCATTTCTCGCTCGGTCTGTTTCTCATAGTGCCTGTGTGGAGCGGTGTGAATGTTGCTGGAGTTTCTCTGCAGGGCCTCAACCCGCAGATGGGGGCAGAGGGTGACAGTGAAAACTGGAAGGAGGTTCACAAGATGGTGGTTGATGGGTGAGTAATTATTTTCCAGTGGTTTGCAAGGTTTTTCTTTGTTCCTCCATCCTGCTCTCTCTAGCCAACCGGTCCAGGCAGATGAGCCTGGTTCTGTTAAAAAGCAGTTTTTTCCATGCCACTATTACGTAGTGCTGCTTATGCTGAAATTGTTGGGTCAATACATATAGTTGGTCTAGAACTTGGTTATGATATAGTGCTATATAAATTAAATTAAATTTTTGGTCTAGAACTTGGTTATGCTATATAAATTAAATTTTCTCTCGCACTCCTCAATGAATCGCCTGTGTGCATACAGGCCATCTGGCTGGCTGAGGTGGGAGCTATGCATATTATTGAAACTGATCTTTAGGCTTCACTGGCCTACAGTCACCATTGCCCGTTAACATAAAGACTTAAAATCACAGGTGCAATTGAATCCAGTGGAGCTGACTAGCCCTGGTGAGGAATTTGACCAGGGCTGTTTGCCAAAAGGCAAACAGAGCTGGGTATACAGTACAGCCAGTACAAGCACAATAGCTGTGCAAAGCTACTCCATGTTGCCTAACCAGCATTGCCATGTGTGTTACTTGTGCTTGTTGGATTTTTGCATTATGACTAACTTTCCATTGAAAGTGATGCAACGTTTGCCCTGGAAACTCTGAAATTGTGACAAATATATTGTCAGCCTGACTGATCTCACAATAGCTAGCTGCTTAGGGAGTCAGCCATGTACAACAGATGATTTATCAAATGTTAGCAAAGGTTTCAGGTATGAAAGATTTCAAGAGACCAAGACAAGGGCTAAATGTACACAGCATGTTTCAACAGGAAACGAAGGACATTAGCAAAGGTGTGCTACTCTCTATTTGTATGTACTTTACATAGGCATGTTGACAATTTCTAAATATATAAAACGGGAAAACTGCCTTGTCTTCACATTTCAGAGTTATTTTGAAGGCCTACTTAAATGTTAAATTTAGTAACGGATTGCGTTTTGTGGTTCACTACCTTCATCTTAAATTGAGTCGGCAACTCGTTCATTCATTAATTTGTGACTTGTATACATTCATATGTTAAGCTCAGCACAGCAGGTACTGGGGCGTGATAATTAAACTACCCCACAAATCGGCATTTGATATTAAACCAATTTTGCTCTTCTACGGTGATAAACAGCTGAACTCTCATCATGAAAACATCTGGAAAGATCGATATTCGAGGAAAGTGAGAGCAACACAGTCCCAAATACCAAAGCAGACTCGCGGCTTGATTTGTTCATTCAGTCCGTTAAGTCCTCATGCTGTTTGGTTTTTTTTTTATTCTTCTGCAGGGCCTATGAGGTTATCAAGCTGAAGGGCTACACTTCCTGGGCCATTGGTATGTCTGTGGCTGACCTGGTGGAAAGCCTCCTTAAGAACCTGCACAAAGTGCACCCTGTGTCCACACTGGTCCAGGTAAGGAGACTGGTAGCAAGCCATACATTTAGCAGTTTGGCAAATCCTACATGATGAAACCCTGACATTGTTGATTCCCCTTCATCTGACAGGGCATGCATGGAGTGAAGGACGAGGTCTTCCTGAGCATCCCTTGTGTCCTCGGCAACAGTGGCCTGACGGATGTGATTCACGTGACACTAAAGCCCGACGAGGAGAAGCAGCTGGTGAAGAGCGCGGAGACCCTGTGGGGTGTACAGAAGGAGCTCACCCTGTGAAGAGCGCTGCTCTGAAACCACCATCCACTCTTCAAACCACAATCAACACTGTGGTTGACTCCCTCCTACCGCACCTTCTGTGTCCCTCACGTCAACGGTTGAATGAAACCTCTGAATATCTAAAAAGAGAAAAAAATTGAATAAACAAGGCCAAGTGTTTGTATTTAAACCAGTGGAATCTAGACTTACCTTCAGATTTTCGCACATGGGTGTCATTTCCATTTCTGCCTCCCTCCATGACTGAATTCTCAAACCTTTAGCTCTGTGTTGGAGAGAGGGGGTATCTATTGTTCTGTCTACACAAGAAAAGTATGGTCTTTGCATATGTTACTGTGTGTGGTTGCTGCTTCTATACACTCCTTGTTTGTAGTTCATATTTTATTGTTAGAAGGTTGTTGTTTTTTTGATTTGGAGTGTAATGGAGACATTCCATTCTTTAACAGGAGGGCTTCCTATCACCTACAGTCATAACACTGCTGCATACAGTAGATCACTGGGCCAAACTCTATTGATACCAAAGTACCCCATCATTTGAGGAAAAGCAATGCTACATTTGCTGGTTGGTATTAAAGCCTTTGTAAACGAACCTAACCACAAGTGCATTGACAAACTACTTAAAAGGCTAGATTTAAAGAGCTGGCAAGAAGCAACAAAGGTTGCATCTTGAGAGAATATAAGGGGTTGCCACCGAGGTGATTTGCCATAATTTAACTCCGTACAGAGCGCCAATGGGAAAGAGTCGGCCAATAGGGTATTAATCAAAACGGGGGGGGGGGGGTAACAATCCTGAAGATGGTGTTATTTGTTTACACATCCTGAATACCCTCGACGGGATTAGTATTTGACTCCACATGACTCTAAGGGAAAGGAAATGTTGAAAAATAATGGTATTTATGTGTTAATACTGTTCTGTTGACAGTCAAGTGATATAGTCAATCACTCCCTGAGCAACTACCTGTCATGGCAGCTGGGAATTGATTTATTTTCATCAAATAAATCTGCCAGGAAAATTATACAACTGTACTGCGTCTTTCCTGTGGTCGTCATCCAACCTCGCAAAAGGCAGTTTGTTTACAGAGCAGCTGAATAGCAGCGCTGCTATCGGTCAACATGCTGCAGAAGGTTTTTATGCAGGGGACCAAAATATGCTCACAAGCTTCTATGACATTATGGCAAAGGGAATAAGCATACCAAGGTAAATTCTGCTATACCGGTATTTCTAAAGTGTTCAGTGAGAGCAAGATACAGTTAAAGCAAATTCAAATGTTTTACGTTGGTCCAACAGGTGTGCTACAGAACACTTTCCTATTACACATTAGATATATAGTCGGTTAATACATCAAATGCTTAGATGAACCATTAAATCAGATGTATTTATTTTGACTGATTTACATAAATCTACAGATATAAAACAGGTCTATGGTTGAATCGGAAACAAGAACAAAATAACATACTATCATACAATTGAAAGTGCATTTAGTAAGAGGCTAATTTAAATGAGACCTGTTCGCAAATTTACATAACCTTTTGATTAGTATGGTTTTTTTTTTTTTGTACCCTTGTACATTCCCACTTTATTCACTTTCTATACCCTTTTTTGTTTTTACTGAAAAGCTAAACCTCTCAACAGGACTGAGAACTTAACAGAAACAAAAGTAAAGAATAAAAAATACAGATTTTCCTTTGTAATACCTTAGAATAAACAATGTCAAGACTGCCATGCATCTAAAACAGACACTGTACATGGTTAACAGGTTAATGCAGTAGGACTAGAGGGTAGACCTGAGCAGCTGACATCAAATGAAAGAACCTCACTCACACCATTGTAAATGAAACACACACACAGAACAGGGAAAAACAATGGTGTGGACAACTGGCATGGGAACTCAAGAACATACCATATTAACAGATTATTATTTGAATGTTTCCAGGTGGTCAGTAGAGGTCACTAAGGCCGGCAGTCTTGCGGGCTTTCTGCATGAGTGCACGAAGCTGGAATTGCTTCCTGGACAGAAGGCGTACATGCTGCAACAAGAGAGAATAAGAGAGAATAAGAGTCAATAAGGATAAAACCACAGAGGACTCAAGTAAGCGTGTGTGTGTCTCAGATGGTGTGTCTACACAGGAGACACATACACAGGAGCACATATTTTTATGCTTCAAGTATATTTACAGAGGACTGAAGCTGCTGCTCTTCTAATGTGCTGCTTTTATATGTAGGCAGTGTAGATGCTACGTTATGTATTAGTTATGTGTTGATGTGGATACCTTGAGAAAAACCTCCAGGTCTATCACACCCCTGCGGAGGGCCTCTCCCAGGTAGAAGATAGTGTCCTCAATTGCATTTTCTTCAGCATAGAGGTTCAAGATCTGTTTGTAGAGCGGAGCTGTGGGCACAATGACATCATCGATGTCATTGTTGTCCGACTGGTTCTCCATCTTCTCCAAGGCCTCACTCAGCTCCTCGTCCTTTTTCTTCAGCAGCTCGATATTCCTGTCAACCTCAGTCTAGTGGAAACACAACAATTACAACCATCATTTTTGTCATTATGGAAAACAAACATGGTATGTGATAGAAGAAAACAATAGAACATAAAAAAATACAGATATAAAATTGAAAAAACAAGGAGGATCTCTCACCACTTCCTGGTCCAGTCTTGAGACCATCTCCTCCAGTTTCTGATGTCCTTTCTTCAGGTCCTCCTCTGTTCGCTTCAGGGCATCCAGCTCCGCCTGAGCTCGGTCCATCTCCTCCTTCATCCTCCAGCGGAGCTTGTCGCTCACAGCTGAAATCAGAGATGCGCGGATGGTGTCCTCCCCAATGGTGCCATCTCTGCTTGGGCCTTAAGAGGAAGAGGTTAAGTGATGAGGCCGTGAACAGAAGAAACAGAAAAACAGCTGGCAAAACAAAACCTACCCTGAACAAGGTACAAGGATTCTGTGTTGGACTACACTGTATTTTGACAAAGGATTAACTGATCAGCTTTAGATGACTTGTAAGATGACTCCAATTCAGAATGAACATACGGATACGTTCAGACACTTTTCTTTAATCCAGACAGATGACAGCTGAAAAATACCAGGTCATGTAAGTGAAAAAGCACTGATGGATTTCATGAGTCAAGAACACCTCATGTGCAGTCAGCACTACAAATGTCATAGTTGATTCAGCCTTGAGATCTGAGTAGTCTATGGGCAAATGCATTCCTTCTCCTTTACTAAATATAGGAGACATCTAAAGCTGCTCAAGTATGCTGGCCCTTGATCAGCTTTTCACTGGCATAAACTGATGTTGGGACAGCAGATGGGTCCCCTGATCATAGGTCTGCCTTTGTGTGGAGTTACTATTCCCATCTTAAATATAGAGCTCTTTGCTTCCGAGGTGGAGGGTATGAGGGCTGCTCCTTTCCCTTCAGATCCATCCTACCCATTGACCTTTAATGCTCCCCACTCTAGTTACACCAACGACCTTTCAGTGAGGACCTTCTCAGCGCGCCACCGAAGTCACACAGAGGGTGAGAGAGTTTGAGTCAAAAGGTCAAGTGTCTTAATTCAGGGTTAACTAAAGACCATGGAAAGGAGGAAATGTGTTGGATTCAGCTTGGGAGTAAGTATTGAATCATTATATTGTAATATTAAGACAAAAAGGAGACGTGAATGGAGATGTGCATTTAATAATTTCTGAGTGAACATCTGTATCTTGCCGGGCTCATGCCATTTGTAAAAAAACGTTTGGAAACTATGCTAATTTTACACTTTCAAATGTGCCCATGATAAAGAGAAATAGTATAGCATACTATACTAAATGCAATACATACCCACTGTGGAAACTGGAGTCTGGGTGGGGTAGTGTGCAGGTCCAGTTGTGGCTGGGTAAGAGTTGCCCCCTGGGTACTGGTATCCTGGATAGCCTCTGCAAATAGCAGAGCTAACACTTTATATCTTTAACTTTTAGCTATAAATGTAATTGAACCACTTTTCATTTCAATAATAAATATACTTGTGTGATATTCTGCTGACGAAACAACAAAACCAAACATGCCAGGACAGGTTTGTTGGGAAATACAGAACACATGTGTGGGCTGGGGGAGAGGGTTGAGGGTTGAGGGTTGAGAACGGCTTGGCAAACAGCTTACCCTGGGTTAGGATTTGGGCTGTAGGGTGAGACCACAGGTAGTCCAGGCATGTAGGAAGCTGAGGTACAGAGAGATATGGAAACAATCAGATCTTAGGACATGCAAGTCAAAATATTCTTTATGCATCTCACACACATTTACTTTCATTTTTCCATGGTGTGCTGTAGTGGTATACGAGCTCCATCTGGTGCTTAAGGAAATAAATGCATCATTTAAAACATGATGCAATAATAAGTCAGTCATGTGTACCATCAGAAATATACTTAATATGACTACTGACGTTCTAATGTGAAACTGGCTAAACCACTGACAGTATGACAATGCTGTGCTCCCTGAGAATACAAAAGCCATAGTCTGGATTATTAATTTTACACAGTACCAGGATGAAACTTCAGTACTTGAAACACATTTTCAATAAAAACCTACTATGGGTACTTAATATATCACAAAAATCATATTCCGAAAAGAGACCACTTCTTACGGAAAATTTGTAATGATTTGAGGAGCTGAGTATGATCTACACATATTTTATTACCTTTTATGCAAAGTGTGAAATTACAATTAAAAACCAGTCAACAGTCAATTTACGGCAACAACATTATAAAACATAATTTAAGATAGATTAGAAGAAAAATTCATAAAATCAGAAAAAAAAAGGTTTTGAATGAATATATTGGGATATATTACACTCAGTTTAAAAAGGTGTCTAATCAATTTAATAGCCATTTTGGAGGGTTTGTGGTTCTTGTAAATTATATTGGGTTTTTTTTACTGAGAAGTGTTTCTAATATTTAGACTCCCATAATTGTGTGTGTGTGAGTGTGAGTGACACTCCTGCCCTTCACCAAGGCACACAGACGGGATGAATGTTCAGTATGTAAATACTTCTATTAGCACCACATAACTTTCATGAAAACAGTGTCGATCATCCTGTTCTTCTGACACTTCCAGACAACATCATGGCTACAGGTTTGCAACAAAAATGTACGTCACTCACGGTTAGGGGGTCCAACTGCTTGGTAGGCTTGGTAGGGGGCTTGTGTGGTGGGGCGAGAAAACACAGGAGGCTCCTCTCCAAACACCACAATCATCACCTGAATCAGACCATACAGATCTGACTGAGGCTGTAAGACATACAGTGAAAGGGAGGTTTTATTAACCAAGACAACAAATGCAGAATACTATTTCAAATGAGCAACAGTCAGCCACTATTCAAATATTATCTAGAGCTCATGCCCTCATGGTTGCACCATTTTTTGCTGACTGGTAGTCATAGACAATATTCCAGAGAGCTACAGTTTAACTTCCTATTGTGCTGTAAATTGTGTTGTGTGTTAGAGCCAGCGTCTATAGATTATTTTAAAAAATGTAACTGCTGCAGTTAAACCTATATATCAAACCTATATATTAAACCTATTAATATCTATATCAGCTTTTCCATTGTTTTCCTTATCTATGGTTTTACATTTTACACATTCCAAATACTGTCATTTCCTACATAAACAGACTATAATTCAAAATAGAATAGTGTGTGCATATATCACACTTACATGCTTCCACTCATGAAGATAAGGCAGGTAGATCTTGCCGTTTGCATCGATGTGCTTGCCAGTTTTGATCATCATAGCACTGGTAGGTTTGACAAAACATATAGGAGGGTTGTAGGGATACGTGTCCAGCAACCACAGACACACTGGAATGTTGTAAATATTGCCTACAGAAAACACACACACAGACACACAAAATTTTATAATATGACATCTCAGTGTTTTCATCACTCCACCCTTTTACACTTGACAGGTAAACTTTTACATTCTGTTATCAGGAGCATAGGGGACCTCTACATGAAGTGTGCCACAATTACGATATTCTGTATATCAACCAAATATACATGTTACAGTCTAAAACTCTCCTGCAATCTTGTCTTGATATCAAGCAAGATGGGAATGTATGTTAGCAATCCCTTGGCTTGAAGCTCACTAGAAGATGTTGTTAGAAGAAAACTGACAGATCAAGGACACAGAGAAACAATTAGATGGATTATGGTTTATAAAAGTGTAAAATAAATAAATAAATAAAATAGAGCAACCAATAGTGAGCATACAAGTGGGAAATTAGGTGAGTGAATAAGAAAAATTAATATATGAGGAACAATGTGTACTAATGTGTTTTTATAGAGAAACTGGTTGTTTTAGAAAGCAAGAGGAACATTCTTTACCTCTGTAGCTCACTGGGACAGTTCCTGTCAAGCTCATCAGGTCTCTTGTGGAGCCATCATTAAAGACTGAAAAACAGGAAGATCTCATGTCAGCTTGCAAAACAAGTATGATATATACCATCATCTTATAGGCATACAATATAACTGAGACCAGACGGTCGAAAACAGGAGATCAGTATCACTTAATTTACCATAAGCATCCATGACCGGCTTCAAGTCCTTGTACTGGGAGATGACACTGGTTATCTCACGAACAGTCAGATCTCTGTATTTGTATTGCTGGACAGTGATCAAAAAAAGGAGAGGAGGAGAAAAAGACATGTAGGTTAGTATATTACAGTTTAGAAATAACTGCTGATACTCAGATAATATTTTTAAAATGAGCTGACACAAAGCTCAAAGGTAGTACATTTTGGCATAGCCCATTATTTGCAGTGCTTTAGTTGCTTTGTTTTGTAAAAATTGTAGCCTCACCAAAGACAAAACACGGGGCTCCACCCTGCTATTACTCCAAAATCAGTCCACAGATGGGACTTACACTTACTACTGAATCGAAGTTATTAATTTTCATTTTGATCTTGGCATCTGTAATGTTAGTTCCAAACGTGTGAAAGTCCTAGTAAGATTTAAAATTGTTAAGTAATGCTTATGTTTCGTCTATAAATCAAACTCTTACATTAATAAACCTGTAATCCGCATGATCAAAAATGGCTATTTGAACTTTACAGGAATTCAGCATTTTAGCCTGAACCGGTGGCCTGCATTTTATATCGAGAAAACATAAAAATATACCCTTAATACAAGTAGAAATAATCATTTGAAAAACAGTCATATACAAAAATAGAAATGGTGGTTTAAAAACGTGTTTACAGTTAACAAGTATGTGATATTGGCTAGGTGGTTATGCTAGATTATAAAACGCAACACAAAGATTTGTACGAGGGATCTTGGCTAAATGCGTCACATTAGTGATCCTTTATAACAAAATCAAATGCGTATCGTTCTGGACTCTAAGTGAAAACGGACCATTGTTCAAGTCTTACTCGTTCCAAGAAATGTTAACACGCTAACGCTACCTAGCATGTTTGGTATCGGAAACATTAGCTTGCTTGCTACTACGGCTGGCCAGCGAGTGCCGCAACAGTTCAGCAGCAGGCTTACCTTCAGCATTTTCTTCAGGCCGCCTTCGTTGATAACTGCCATAGTTGTTGAATATATTTTTTTTATCCTTTCTTATTAATGAGTTGAGTGACGTGTAACACAAGCTAACGCTAGCTAGCAGGACTTCAGTGAATGCTAGGCCCAGCCTCGGGCCCGACTACAAATAAGACAATGATTCGGTGCCTATATGAGGTCTCCACTCCAACACGAGTAATGCGTTTGTTGTCGGCACGCCAAGGTTCAATACAATAAGTAAGAATAGAAAATAGACCAAAAACGGTTCATCAATAGCCGAAAAACAAATATCCGATAGTCACCGGAAAGAACTTTCGGCATTCCACCTGACTACTTCCGGTCCGCACGTGACTTGACTAGTACTAGTGGTTCCGAAGGTGTGGTCCGAGGTCTCGTAGGGGTCTAAAGTATACCCAGGGGGTCTACAGAAAAAGCAAGCAACAGTTTAATTTGAATATGTTCCTTTCCTTTGCCGAAGACACTGTGCATGAGGATTTGTCGGCAATGACACATCTCAGAATTCCTTTCACACAACAAGGAAGACAGCTGCTATATAAACCGGGACACGTGCTGAAAGGGATATTCGATGTGACGTGACGTGTGAGTTTCCTTCACACGTCACACATTAAGGCAAAATCAAAACTTTACAAAACACTGTTTGGCAATTCTATTTTAAGTGGTTCCCGCAATAATAAGCACAGACATGTTGAAAACGGCTCTTTATTTACAACATGAATGAATGAATCAGTGAATGAGTCACTTTTCACACGTTGTTGTATCAAGTAATAGTCCCGAAATAAGTCAACAATTTTAAACACAGTAACGTGAGAAATTACAACATCAAGCCAAACGAGCTATCTTACATTCACGAACAACCTTGCAATGGCATCGTCTTTCAGCTTCACTGACAGCTTAGCTGTCAGGATATCTGTTCTATGTTCTCTGTCAAGATGAAATGACCTGCAATCTTATAATCTAATGTACCACGCTGTGCTGGGCTGCACCTGGCTGTGTACGTGTTCTACAAAGGACTAACTTTCCTATTCACTGGTCAAAAGTCCACAACATTTGTGGATAAAAACACAACAAATGTTTATGAGCGGCTTGTAAAACAGGCCGCTTCTATTCACACAGGGATTCAAATGCCAAAGTACTTATCAGAAAAGTAAGACATACAGCATGTTGTCATTTGTCCAAAATGACAAATTATCAATGGATAACATTGGACACTGTGCTCAGGATAAAACACTGCAGCGCAGGCAGCACACCCAACAGTATTTACACAAATGATTGTTAAGTTCCACAAAAGACTAACAGTTGGTTTCATTTTCTTGTTGCAAAGGTTGACCATCATCTCTGGCTAAATACAGACACGAGCTTCCGTCTGTCTTTGAAAGCACCTCTGCCTGTTTGTGGAACTGCAGCCAACCTATATAAACAAAAAAAACATTTTAAAATTTGTATTTATGTAGAGTATTTATCAGTCACAAGACATTTACAAACACGTTGACGTGGTAAGGGTATTTCAGCTCTAGATTTATGAGGCCTAGATATGAATCTTAGATCTATCTTATAAACATCAACTTGTATCTAGGGCAGCGATGCAAGTGTTGTTCTGAAACTACATACAAGCTCTCTGCTTGTGTGAATGTTACTTACAAGAGGCCTGTTCGGGCTCTGGATGAGGCTGCATACATACGGGAGGGAAGTCTCCAAATGTGACAACCATCACCTGCAGCAGGCTCACTAGGTCACACTCGCCCTGATAGGGGAAGGGAAAAGTCACACATCAATGTAACATGGCTGTAAAGCTCCAAACCATGTCCTGCTGGACATGTCAGTGCCGGCAAACATCAGACCTTAACCCTGATGCCATTGCCTGACTCCTTTAACATGCAGCGCTGCAAAAGAACACAAGGTAAATGTACAATTCTCACATTCTTCCACTCCTTCAGGTAAGGCAGCATGACTTCACCATCGCTGGAGATGTACTTTTCTCTGAGCACCACCATGTCACGTGTGGGTCTGACATAGCAGATGGGAGCAGTTTGGGGGTAGGTTTCCTCAATCCACTGGAATGCTGTAGGTCTGGTCTTGTAAGAACAGGGGAAAAGGGTATTTAATATGGCATATTCTGAGAGATCATGAGCTTTATCTTTCTTACTTTGGATTCAAATTGATCCGAGTTGGTGTCAAAGTCAGCTTCTAATCATAATGCAGCTGTTTAATAAGGTCATACAGTATAAAATGCAAAGTCATTGTTACCTTGAAACATGACAGGAATGTTTCCGATTAGACTCATCAAGTCCTTTGTGGTTCCATCATTGTAAACTGTAAAAAATGAAACAGCACAGACGGCATCATTTAGAGCGCTTGTTGAACTTTTCCACACGTTAGATAAATTCAGCAACAGATTATTTGGCCTTGTACCGTATTGATCCATCATGGGCTCAAGGTTTTTGAAGTGAGTCAACGCAATGTATATTTCACGGGCCACATGTTTGCGCAGGTACGTCTACAGAACAAAAGCATAAAAAGCTCAATCTTTAGGCCTACACGCCATTGTTTGTCTGATTTAGAAAGATTGAATTGTTCGTTCATTTGTCGATGATTATTCTTACCTTAGGGAGCATTTTCTTAATTGTATCTTCATGGTGTGACATGATTATGGTTTATCCAAAAGGAAAATATCACTTTTTCTGTGTATGTCTTCCGATCACCAACGCTTTGCTTTCTCTCTGTCTTGGGTTTATGGATAACCTCCTGTTTTTTATGATGCATGAAAGCCAGTAACAGAACAGCCCCACAATTATGCAAGTCATCTGCCATAAAAAGTTAACCCAGGGGAGCAATGCTTTGGTTGTTGTTTGAACGGTGATGCCATCTAGTCTCTTGGATCAGGATCACAGTAAATCAGACTGGTTTTGCTCCCTGCTATGTGTCTTATTCAGCACTGATGCTCATATTTGTGCAGTGGTATCAATAATGGAAATTATATTGATCTGTAACCGCTGTCAAGCAATTCAATCCAGTGGTACCAACCTCCCAAATCTTTCTTACTGTACTTTAACATCGTATTTATCAGTAGAGATTGGTTTTGTGATCAGCTCAGTCTAATTGAGTCTAACAAATTTGATACAGAAAGAATATATACTTCCTCCTACTTTTCGGTTCCTGGGAGTGAGCAAAACACAAGCACCCACCTACCAGGACAAGATGAACAAGAAGAAAACGCTGCTGGATTTTGCCCTTCTCTAGCCACTGTTGAACCTCCCCTGCTTAGAAACAGTTTATCTGTGAAGGAACCATTACATTTTTCTCTTTGGGCATCGAGATGTCTCATTAAATGTACCAAAATGAAACAGGTCGGCCCCGTTCGCCTGTGCCACCACAAAATATCTGGGAAATGGCACAGCCGATGGCGAAACTCTTGCATTGACACAGGATTTATGACTGTCCTTTGAGCCTTCATCACAGCTGTACTTGCTCACATTGTGTACACTACACAATAACGTACAATATGATCCTGCCAAACTAGGAAAATATTTGTCAAATACATTTACATAGTTCATATAGTGTTTATGCTACTTGAAGGACTGTGAGTCATTTAGTATTTCTGTGTAAAAAACTCTGTTCCCGTCGATATTCCTCAGTCAAACATGAAGCAGCCTGTAGGTGGCAGCAAATCTCAAATTTGACAGCAACATGATGGCAAAGTTCTATGGTTGAGGGACCAAAGACAAGGTTTCATCTTGACATCTTTATTCCTGTCCTGCAATACATTTGCCACATTTTCAAAGAGTAAATACATTTTAAATAGCTAAACAGTTGACATGTTCACAAATTCCTTCCACACCTCCGTTCCACAGTTTGCAAGGGAGAAACAAGCCCTCGAGCCCACTGTATCCTTGTGCAAAACTCCCAATGATCCGTACAGTCTTTGTCATGCTTGCCAGGTTTTCTGACATGTATACTTGTGGATTGCTGGCTGGAGTATCCCTGCAGCAACATGACGCTGATGTTCTAATGCAATGGGAATTTGAATACATAGATTTGTGGAATTCTATGGTATTATTATCATGGATGTACTGTTTAAAGATCGACAGGTAGAGAACAAGCATACTATCAGGACTGTAATTACATGTTACACTCTTTTTCCATTAAAAGTACAACGGGTGAAAAATAAAAGTTAGGAGGAACAAGACAGCCAAGAGTGTGACTAAGGATCAGCTCCTGCATTTTTTCCAATATTGTAAATTTTAAACATGAAGCTTCTGTCAAACAATATCTAAAGACTCAAACACATTCACAGTTCATATCCTTCCTTGAATGATAAAAAAACAAATTGACCACTACCATCCACACAGTAACTAGACTGATCATAGTTCTTTAAGCCATGTTATGATTTAAAAGGAGTCACTTTAACTGTACAAAATCAATTCGGTCAGAAATTTTAACAAATAAACCCCTTGAAATGAGACAATGGCAAAATCACATTTGACATCTTTTATGGAAGAGATTTTAGATATCTTTGAGGTTTGCATCATGAAGCTTGATGTCAAAACCTGCCTGTAGTGTCTGGGAATACATACATTTTCATACTTAACCAATTCGCTGAACTGTTAAAGTATAATCAGGACTAACAGTATGTGGGAGGTGAAGATTGGAGCAAGACAACTTGGCTTTTACCAAATAATTCTTTTTGTTGTTTTACAGTCTTGTTAAACAGAATCACATTCAAACGCACATGCTATTACAAAATCCCCTTTTTAAAATCAATGTAGTGTTTTCAGGGACTTGTCTAAACTCAACACACTTCTATATTTTTTAGTTGCACACATAATCAAACAAAACAGTGCAGCCAACAGAACCCATAATCATCTCCGGTAGAGTTTGCTGCATACATGAGGTACAAACTAACAGATAAGGCAAAGTAAACACAGCGCAGTCTTTTCCATTTAGGCAGCAAATTAATGCAGTTGTGGAGAGCACAAGCTAGTCAGTATTAAGAAACAAAGCAATGCACTCCCATAACCCAATATCCATCTCCTATTACACACAATAGTCCCACATATGCAGTAAATATGGTTGTGACATGATTAGCACCTGATCTGTTATTGTTCCATTGCAGAGCTGAGGTGGCAGAGAAAGAGGAGCAGTTTGAGGATAGTATGGTGTGTGTGGAAAAACTGAAGTTCGACTCTGAGGCAGGACTTGTGCGTTTTACTCTAGCTAACCAGCTAACTAATGACATCCTCAACCCTGGTTTCCAGGACTGTTCGGTGAGACCGTCCTGGACCCCGATTCCTGAGCCTTATCATCCACATGGAGTGATTCTTGCAATCTAAAAATTAGCCGTTATCACTATGTAGTAAATAAGAGCTGTACACCATACAGTTACTGAAATGAAAGAAAAATCAACTGGTTGTCGATTTTTCTAAAACCATAACATTATCATTGTAAAGTGTAGGGTTTTCCACCTATTCTATAGGCGACCTCTCCAGAAATTTGATGACTACATTTTAATGCACGGTACCTCTCCTTCCTAAACCAAAACAAGAAAAGAAGTAGCTATGAGTGGACAGTAAAGAACCCTATTGAACCAGAACCTATGTACACTAGCCATTACTATTATTATTCCGAAGACAACTCTTAGCAAAGAAACATCTGTAAAGGAGAGAAGGCAGTTGCATTCTGGAATTTCATCTCTCTTTATATATTCTCCATTCAACATTTCTATGCCAAAAAGGAACTCCAACTACATCAGGCAGGTCATGAAAAATGTCACACTAGGTGCCATCTGAAATAAACACCCTTGCTCACATATTGCTCAGTGACTTTCAAATTCTGCAATCACAAAATAAATTCCATATAAAACAAAAATCAAAGATTTATTTTTACAGCTAGGCTAACTGTTAAACAACAACGACAAATTAGTCATTCCCATGCCAGCCTCCAGCCCTTGTATCCAGTATGATGAAGGGAATACACAGCCAATCCAGGGAAACCAAAGGCATGTAGAGTGGGAAGGGGGGGGGGGGGGTATTTATGTGAGATGTGTTTGGGTAACTAAATGTCCATTCCAGTCCTTTCCATTTAAGTCAGTCAGTCCTTTCAGTGGGCAGGCAGCAGGAGAGGAATTAGGCTTTCAAGGTGGGAGGAGGTCAGAGGCGCCCCTTTAAGACCAGTGTTGAGACTGAAAACAATAAGTTAGCAGGAAACCTGTGGCGCTTACCCAGCGAGAACCACACTGGAGTTGACACAGAGTCATTAGTGGTGCTGCTCATAGGTCAAAGTGTGGACCAAAAAAAGGGACCGGACCAGGCTAGTTCAGATAGCCACTTAGGCAACAGTCCAAATCCTATGTTCCATAGAGGTCTATGGAATTGTCAGCTCTGGTGGTTTCCTTGAGAGCTTTTGCTTCAATCATCCACTTTTTGAAAAAGTTTATATTTCATCATTGAGTTGTTTTATCTTTCTATCTTAAGTCCATGCTGCCACTACGCGTTGTAGCATTTCTCCTCAACGTGCAACAGTCATCTGGGGAAAGAAATGACACAAGAGGGGGTCAAATGTTAGTGCCATTTTACTGTCATATATATATATATATATATATATATATATTAAAGAAACATCTGGAGAAATGTCTCACCTGCATCACGATACCACACAGCGACAGCTCATACAGTCCTGACCGCTCTCATCAGGTGGGTTCAGCTTCCTCAGCTTATGCTGTCTGATCTCCCTAACCAGTGTGTAGAAGGCGTCCTCTACTCCCTGTACAGTAACACACAGAACGGTTACAGAAAAATCTAAAATGATCAATTATAAGTTGAGTATACTGCATGCACCTCTTGTAACCGACAGCGAACCTCTCAGGTGTACTCCCCACTGAGAGGCTTGGCAACATCCCCATGGCAACCCTGATCATTTCAGACACCATAAATCACCAAACAATGACTAAAAAGAAGTCATGGCTTAATTCCTTGCATACTCTTCTGCTTGAATGACAGACTTTCTGCAGGTTCAGTGATGAATGCAAGAGTCTGTATGTACCTACATAATGTGCGACAGTGAGTCACCGACAGCGAGGGGTGTACGGCGACTTGTTCTATGAGGCCTTTCAAATACTGCAGCTCTGTTCTCAAGCCAAGGTAACCTGGCTATGAGTCTGCGGCATAGTAACATTTTCCCAGCAACACGAATCACATCATACCGCAGGGCCATTCACTGCTCTTCATGTGCATGAATACACAGGCAACATACTAGAACACTGTCATAACTTGTTGATTAGCACAGGGGGACTCTTCAAATTTACAGATAATCTGAATTTTGTGGCTTGCACTGGGAGGAGGAAAAATTAAGATGAAATTTAAAGGTAATTAGAAAGGCTTCTTCCATGAAAGTGCGTGTATGGTATGAGGGCGTGTGCTTCTTGTTCACTACCTACCTGCCGTGTCTTGGCAGAGGTCTCGATGTAAGGGATGCCGTAGGAGCGGGCGAGTTCCTGGGCTTGCCTTGTGTCCACCGTGCGTGCCGGGAGGTCACATTTGTTTCCCACAAGCACCATGGGAACATCGTCTGAATCCTTTACACGTTTAATCTGTTCTCTGTGAATCGCAAAACAAGAAAACTGTGATAGTCGATGTTTAACTTGCAGAACTTTGGCTGTTTCCTTAACCCTAATGCACTACATTTTAGTCACACTGACATCTCTCTTGTCTGGGATTCTCCCTGCTTCAAAAACAACAGCAGCTCCACCACTGAAGAACCAACCACCCAGGGAGCTTTAGGACCCTGAGGAAGAGCCAGGGCCCTGCCGGTGCTGGGCTGTGCTGCACTGCTGGAGGAGGGAGGTGGAGAGGAAGGGAGGGATGGACAACAGGCAGGCAGCGAACAGCATTACCTCATCGCTACAGCAGCCAGCGCCAAACGTCAGGCAGCCAGGGGAAACCGAGTGAGAGGAGTGGGTCAGATCAATCTATCAGCTCAGCCCTTCTTCTCACAAAGCCACAGTGCAGCAGGATGCATCCACTACAGTCAGCCCTGCCCATCTGCAGTCAACACTGCTAATAGTGATTATGGCCACAGTATCAAGATGCACTGCCCAGTTTTAAGCAGGTGCCATGACATTGTGTGCCAACCGAGGAGAAGATGTGCAAAAACGTCTGTAAATAGACAAAAGGTCTTCTGCCACCTATTCTAGCATCCAGCCAGAGATCCATGTGTGCTTTCACAAGTAGGTCAATGGTTTTATAGTAATACAAGCAGTGTAGAAGACCGGGCTGCAAGGGCAGCAAGCCAAACACATGTGTGCGTAATAAACTCAAAAACCCTGAAAATCTGGGAGGAGATGGCGAAGTTAATATGCAGCCTCTTTTACTTGCCATGTGCAAGACTGACAAGTGGGTGTCTAATGTGATGAGAAAGACAAAATGTGGGAAAGAGAAAGAACACTGTCATCTCCAGCTGAACCCCCCCCCCCCATCCATCCTTCCCTGTCCTTGAAAGTGCTACCTCTCCCCGCTCCTCTAATTGAGTCAGGATCGATTTCATTGGCATCGTGCTGTAATCCTCCAGTTGGGGGCTAAGCTTTCTTTAGCCGTGTTAAACGCTACAGCATGACATCATCCAACTACTGCAGAGAGCTGGCACATATACGTATACACACCCCTCTCCATCCAGACCCCATGGGAGTTTTGTAACACACACACACTGCAAATACACATACACAGAACCTTAGAGAGAAGAGAACTAACAGAAATTATTTAATGTCTGAGCTCCACCCTGACTGGTCTGTGATCTGGTCAGTAAATACACAGGTTCACATCTGCAATAATAGATCCCATAATGCTCAGGATCAATGTCATGATTTGTGATGCCCCTGCATACCCCTAACCCCACATTTGTTGCCGCACTCTTACACACACACACACACACACCTGTACTGGTGAATATCCTCAAAAGACTTGGTGTTGTTGATGGCGAAGACGCAAAGGAAACCCTCCCCTGTCCTCATGTACTGATCCCTCATGGCGCTGTACTCCTCCTGACCTGCAGTGTCCAGTATGTCCAGCAGGCACGTCTCCCCGTCAATCACAACCTGTTTCCTGTATGAATCCTGTAGAAAAGGGGAGAAAGTCCAATATATAGAGAGGTGGCACAGACATCAGTCAAATGTGAGATTGAGCAATCTGTTACAGAAATCAGACACAAAACAGATGGTTCAGGTGGGATCTGAGGCAACTGTGGGTCCATCCTTGAGGTTGTCCCATCCTTGGCCACTCAGTGCTAAACAGCATGTACAAACATACAAAGATATGATGTTGATCGACTGTATAAAGTGGTGTTTGTTGTTAATTCCCCGTCCACTTTCAGGTCAAATGATCATCAAGAGATCAGAGCAGCTTCAGGGTATTGGAGCCAATGTTTAGCCTTCCAACACGCAGCCACAAAAACATGGAGTGGCGTCCCTTTGTTTGTTAGCACATAGGGGCCAGGAATGCAAACACACAAAAAGGACATTGTCTGGCCAGAGGCAGGCGTGGTGAGAAAGAGAGGGAGAGAATGGACACAGAGAGGGAGAAAAAGAGAGAAAACATTCTCTCTGGCTTCCCTCTCCTCTTTGCAATGCCGGCAGGGTCTTATTGTCATGAACATATAAGAATTACGGTGGGGCGTTTCTTAATTTCTTCTTTAAAAAACAACAACATTGTTTTGAATTTTTTCCAAGCCTGACCGTTTGGAGAATTGCCGCAGCATTTGATTAATTAAATTAAATTAACTTGATTGACTGAGCCGTCGTCTCAGTAGAGTCCAGAAAAGGTTGTTCAGCAGAGACTGTGGGATAGGACTTTTGTATAAAGCATGAAGATTAATGCGTGCACTCAAGGGTAAGCTGGAAAGAATACATTTTTTAACCATATGATCAACCCTTCTCTACCTTCCCACCCCCCAACACCTAAGATGCCTCCCACAAGAATAATGTAATAGAACATGCAGAAGACAATCATACCTCTATGGTGGGGTCATATTCATCCACAAAGTGGTTCTGGATGAGCTGGATGGTGAGTGCACTCTTGCCCACGCCTCCAGCTCCCACCACCACCAGCTTATACTCCGTCATCTTTGTCGCTGCTGCTCACCACACACACACACACACACACACCACTGCTGGAGAGAAGACAGGGAGCAGAGAGAGAAAGGTGCCGGTTAGGACTTTGACAAGATTTGGACAGAACAGCAAACATACACAGAGCTTTGAGAAGCTATTCTTACATTACTGCCATATTGCAGTCCACAGAGGTACAGACAAAGCATACTGTTATTACCATTACTGTCCAGCAGTGAGAAACATTTGCGTTTGTGTGTGTGTGCGCGTGTGTGTGGTGGGAGCTGAGGTTGAGACCCTCAAAAGGGGAATGTGAAAAATGTGCTGAAGGTACTCAATGTTCCAGTCCTCTCCCGCTCAGTGTGAGCAGCCGAGTGTGTATGAGAGGGAGGCAGCGAGGGAGAAAAAGAGGGGGCATGACACTGGTAGCCTCATCACTCAGGCTTCACATTACCAATGATGCCTACCTTTGAACCCATGCACTGACAGACACCAGAGCTAAAGTGATCAAATAGAGCAATGACAAGAACACACTGAACAGAAAGATGTTGAAAAGTAAAATGTGTGAAATATCATTCAAATGGATCTGCACAAATTTTTCCTTCCAGCAATGTGCTAAATTGCTATTCAATACTGCTAACAAAGCTAGGCTATTGCTATGAACTGTTTCTTGTTGGTTTGCTTAGGGATCAAACCATAGCAACAGAACAAGAGGACTAAAAGGAGGATTTCATGACTCCAGGTGTGCCTGCAGTTGGCACCTATGGATCTACTTAATAGGTCCAGTGGATGTGACAGGGCTGCCCTGACAATACACAAAAGCACGTTATTAAAGAACATGTCAGCCTCTTGTGAAAACAGAAGTTATATCCATTTTATGTAGGCTGAAAGCACAAGACAGGTAAACACCACCTTCACAAGAATGTATGGACCTGGAGAGTATTTGAAATGAGGAAAGGTAAAGCAGTTCCCACATTGACAGGTAAAATTTAAAAGCACAATTCCGACTTGGAAGGACATGATTCATTATCCCAAAAAATAAATGGCACATTTGGCTAGCTCCAAGTCAATTATTTTGATGTGCACTAGAAATGCACAGTGCTAAGCAGCTAAAACATTTTTATTTAATTAAAAGCAGGTTTTGAAATCATTTAGTAGTGACTCAGGTCGTGATGTGATCAGCGACTGAATCACAGCAGAAGATAGTCGCAGAGAGATAAATGTACAAATTTACCAGCCACTCAATACAAAATCATTATATTGCGTCTGAAATATACCAGCTGCTTTTATATTTTACCTGCATTTAGGTTGTGTTAAATTAGCAGTGAAGAGAAAACTAATCCAGATTTTACCAGAAAGACCAAAAAGTGTTTAAAAAAAAAAGTGGTAATTTGCAGAAAATGCCAATTAACTATCAAGTCAGCTGGAACCACACATGTAGACCCATGTGCAGACACAAGGCAATACAAAGACACACATGCACTCAGATCTCTGGACATCGACATCAACACCACCACTGCTGGCCAGTGAATTCCCAGGCGAGTTGAGTCAACAAAAGGGTAAGTAGTCATATGGGTGTTTCCGCTACATACAGTGGCAAGGTGTGAATCAGCTTAATGCTAATTTGACCTATAAATGACCTGACACCAGCCCTGTGGTAGACATGGTGGCATACCATTTTTTAAAATTGAATCCGATACAAGTTAGGGCTAGTGTGACCAAAAATATGGCTAATTACTAGGTAAGAGGCCCTTAGCAACCGCAGGAGCCTCCCTCAGTTACAGCTTTGGTTACGTTATACAGGCAACAATGAGTTGCCGGTGATGTCATCGCAGCGATGTCATCTCTGATGTCAGAGCTCAGAGGAAAATCACTGGGAGTTCCTCTACCTCCCACGATGCAATGGCCGTGAGCAGCAGTTTAGTTTCACTTTCTGACAGTAGCGACCAAAAACTCAAATACAGACATTTTTATGCATTTATATTTAATTTAACAGATTGCCACTTTCAACACAAACTTACAGTAATGACATCAAGATCATATTATCCCGTTAGACACTGTTCTATCTACTGTATATCTGCGCAACCCTAACACCCAAAGCAGCCTTAAATTTCTCTTCCTCAAAAGTAGTTTCTATCGTGTCTTGTAGTTCAGAGTAAAATAAGGTCACATGGGGTTAAATATCTCGGCCTGTTCACACACAGTGCATCAATTTTCTGAATGTTCCTTAGGTGAGCTGAAGCAGAAAGTCACTAACCAGCACCACCTGGTAGAGAGTGTACCTAATCAATCTGTCAGGATTTCATGAGCATCACAGGTCACATGCTGTTTAACCTTCTCCAGGGCACCAACTGTCATCCCTAACATAAAATGCACTCCATGTAGCTCTGTTACGCCAACTCCTTGTTCATCACAGAGTACACATGCTGTTCACACTTTCGATCACACGTTCCTGCAACACATCCCGTAAGCTTGCCTAAATGGAACAGGTAGCTCTGAACACTGTCACCAATATCAACAATGGCCTCCTTGTAAAAAATAAATAAATAAAAAACACCATCACTACTATAATTCTCAAGCACAACAGGAAGGGAATTATCCCAACCCCTCAATTTTTTACCCCCCAAACTTTTAGCTTTCTTTTCACCTCACCGTAAATAAATCAACCTGGCGCACAGTGCTGCCTAACCCTAACTCTGGCTGGAGTACAGAGACCGTGGCAGAGCCGGCCTCGCACCTCACAGCCTCCTTTAACCAAATAAACAGCAGCTGTGCAGGGAGGAGACTTGTGCAAGACAGAGACGCTGGAGCACCTTCGGCCACTGTAGGCTACAAGCGCAATACAGGGTGAGGATCGGAAACCAATCTAGTTTAATTTGATGGAAACAACACGGACACAAAACAACATGTTATATTACAGACTCATTGGTCATTGGGATTAGACAAAGTGGACTTTCTCTGAAATCCAGTTCATGAAATCAGGGGATGATGAGTGTGCAATCAAGGAGTAGGGCTACAACTAACAATTATTTTCAATTATTGATTAACCGGATACATATTTTTCTGATTAAATGATGAATTGTTTGGTCTATGAAATGTCAGCAAATGGTGACAAAAGGCAATGATTTACCAGAGCCTAAAAAGACATAGATTAGAGCAGATATTAATGGACAATATTAGCACAGCCACAGACATTTCAGGTGATAAAAAACAAAACAAAGAAATTAGAGCACAGAAATGCCAAAGAAAGATTGAGGTAACTTATAAAAAGGTGTCTGCATTAGACGCTTTTTGACCAGAGAGCACTTAGTTTATTTTTAAACTGTATGTAAAACGTCCACTCGTACATAACCTAATCAAGAATATCTGCTGTTATATTGTTACCAGATTTTTCTTCTTCTTTTTTTTTTAAAACTCTAGAATATCAATATCCAGAATCAGTTTCAAAAATACAGTATGGATCTGGTAGGAACTTTTGCTTGATAAACGGATCGTCATCAAAAACTCATTAACATCAAAAATGTTGTTGATCGATTAATCAAGCAACGGTTTTAACGCTGGCATGGATTACGTGAAGATCAATCTGTACAATGACATTCCCAGTCTGACAGGACAAAGGCAGGTGTTGACCCAACCGGCAGGAGGGCGAAGAATAATCTGCAATTTTTCCTGAGTGATATTAGTATCCCCCCTCCCATATTTCGTCTTTGTTGCCCTCTGTGTGGTAGTTTATAATAGAGTGAATCAGCACAAACACCACAACCCAATTCTTAACCCCTCGTCACATGACCTTGAATTCCCCACGCAGTCAGCCTTGGGTGGAAATGACCAGGTTTGTTATATTATTCTTCAAGTCCCAAACTTCACTCTCGTACATTAAAGTCAGCACCTGCGTCACTACTATATCAAGTCAATGATAAATGCTCATCATGACATATTCATGCACAAAAAAAGGATTTTAATAACCAATATGGATAAAAACTTAAATCCTAAATAGAGGCTTTATCTATATCATTTATGAACTTGCATGCCGTTAAAGTGCACTGAATTGAACTGATAAAGTAGTAAAGATAGAAAATGTAGGACACACGCATGCACGCACACACACAAACAAAACCAAAATGAGATTGACACCTGCACTCCCTCACACACCCACAGCTCTCCACATTCTGACACGGTTGGTTGCCGCATTTCTTCTACATAACCAGATCTCAAGTGTACACCTGCCATACAATTAACATTTACAGCCTCAAATGCAAATTCCACACACCCGAGACTGGAGAAACGAAAACAGAGAGCCGTGCCATCTCCTCTCGAACTAGGCCATGTCAGCGGCTGATTAATAATCCACACATACATATGGAGATGAATAGCTAAATGAATCATTGATAAGAGATTGTGTCGCCTTCTCGCAGCCACTTGTTGTCAGTTGGGGCTCATACAGAGACAGAGAGGAAGGATGAGGACACAGCCGCTGGAGATCACAATCATCAGTGCACGCATCAATCTTTTTACATATCCACACAAAGACCAAGCAGAAGAACGGTTTGTCTAAAAAATTTTTTTACAATGGCTATCCTGTCCCTATAGCGGTGTCCTGCCCTCCTCTGCAGTTCTGATTTTCATATTGTACAGTAAGTACTGTCAATGCATCATTAACCTTTACAGTCCTTATTTGCCCCAGACATAAGTACACTTGCATACAAACATACATACATACAACCCAGCCAAGGTCACGCAATGTTGCCCTTTTTCTTTCTAACAACTCAGCTCATCAAAAGGTTATACCTGCAGTATCATCTACAAGTCGGTGACCGATTCCATTCCAGTGTCCCCAAAATCTTTGCCCGACTGTTCCCTTTTTTATCAAGGAGCACTATACACTACAGTATGTCTGTGTTTAGGGTTATTTATAGCTAGCCTGGGAAATTAACAGTTCGTTTTGAAACCCTAGAGCCCAGCCTGGACCAAGAGGATAATCTTACATGACAGCTTACGGAGGGTGCGAGTACAGAGCAGCGAGAGGGCTGATGGGAGTTGAGTGGCTGAGGGCGAGAGCTACTCTTACTATATGCCAAGGGCATAGGAAACCACAGGCGGGAGGAGGTCGAACTGGAACCTGAAAAATATATAAAGAAATCAATAATGAAAATGCTCAACATTTTCAGGGCTGATTCAGCTGAAAGGCTCCAATAAACATCCCTTTGCTGTTTGGATGATTCCTGATAACCTGGAGAACAATTCCATCACTTAAAAACACGTTGTACAAGGATGAAGGCACATGAACGGCCATCTTCCTCAACATGCATTCTGCTCTCCATTTAAGTGCTTAATTGGTTAAAGAATCTATACGGGCAGAGCCACAAGCACACTGCAGAGATAATAGATTTTTAATGGAGCAATGATGGTAAGGAGACCCTCTCTAGGGAGGTATCACAGTCGAATACTGAGACTCCAGGACCCATCCTAGAGCCTCCATAGCCCACCGCACCCTCCCACTGCTCTCAATGACATCATCCTCCTAAACAGCATCCAAACACGAGTGTTGACCAGCAGCTGAGGAATCACTATTCTGCCAATGACACACAAGTGAGTGAGGACTTTCAAGCAGTTGTAATGAAGTAAATCAATTCAGAGATAAATGTAGTTGTTAGGTGATAACCCTTTAAAATAGGACTATCCAGAAAGAAAATACCAGAAAAAAAAAATGAATGAAAGAAGAATCTTGAGAGAAAATCCTTTAATAAACAACTCCTCTCAACATTTTCTCCCTTACAAACATTTATATAAAACGTTGCTGCGTGCATCTGTGTGTATGCTTAAACAAGCTGCTCTAAAAAAAAATAATAATAATAAAAGGCACTAGAGTACAAGTGACCTTTTCCCCACTGGGTCGCCCTTTCAGCTTGCCGGGTAGGGTGAGACGGTCAGGGCAGCAGCAGAGATGAAAAGGCCAGCTGACCTCCACACAAAGGCCTGCCAGTTAGAAGAGCCAAGAGGCTTATCAGACACCAAACACCCCGAAACTCAATGAAAAATAATTCAAATCAACCGCCTTTGGGATTACTAAACTAAAGAGCCAGGAAGGACAACCATATCAGCTCAGGAGTGCTTAATATATATGAAAACCAACAACAACACACCCCTATGATCTCCCACCAGAGCATACCCGACCCATCTTTGAAAGATGTATGAAATGTTGACATTTGTCAAAACTAAGTATCCGGAAGAGTCGCACTTATTTTGGCATGCAGCTGTGCAGGCACCACCCAGGCTACAGCTGTTCTGAGAAAAAGGGACAAGAGATTTAACATCACACCTCCCGGACCATCTCCAGCTGTTTTCCAGCTGCCTCCACTCTGAACCCGTGTAGTCCAGAATGTGCTGCAGCCTACATGGCTGTTTGACTTGTTACGTGTTATTCATATTGCTTTGGTCTGCGGCAGTGATGTTGTGGCGGAGAAAGGAAAAGTGAGACACTTCTCGCTTCTGTTTTCTGAGAGGACACCGACTCTACTTTGTATGATGAATACGGTGAGTTCTGGCGGCTTCCACAGTGTGAGCGACGCTACGTTAAGCTGCCTCTGCCGCCTAAACTTACCAGATAGTTTTAACAGACAGCTTTCAGGAGTAAGGAATACGTCCAAGTCGGCTTCCTAGATGCCTTGTAATGGAATGCAACTTCCGCAGTGATCCTCCGTGTGACGGGGCGTCACCCTGCTCGTCTGTCGGCGGCAGCAGCCTTTTAGACGTTACTCAAGATTGTGTGGACACAAGACACAGGCAGCAGAAAGTAAAGAGAACACTACGGCTGCTCATTTAAATGCCTTCGGTTTCTTTTGAAAAACGTGAAAGGAGGGGAGAGGAGAGGAGGAGGAGGGGGGGAATCCACGGCGGCGTTAATGGTGTTCCTCCATAACCAAGTTACGCCATGCGAACTCAAGGGAGACCGTTAATCACAATAAATCATTGTTAAGATAAAAAAAACAAACCAACAAAAAAAAACCTCAAGTGTAGGCAACATGCATTCCCTCTATTGGGGGGGGGGGGGGGGGGGGGGGGGGGGGGGGGGGGGGGGGGGGGGGGGGGGGGGGGGGGGGGGGGGGGGGGGGG
>JAVQJV010034549.1:0-14184 GCA_036024995.1 Gadopsis bispinosus
ACACACACACACACACACACACACACACACACACACACACACACACACACACACACACACACACACACACACACACACACACACACACACACACTATCAAACTCATTTCTTAGACTAAGCAGACAAAACAGAAAGCTTGGAGTAACAAACGAGAAAATGTTTTAGTAACCTAAATGATTAAGCTCAACTGTTCCTAAGCGCAAGGTCCACCAGGAACAAACACAAACTGCAAAGTTAATGCAACAGCATGAATGACATCTGGTGTCTTAACGGCTGATTGAATTGCTTACCAAGAAAAAACGTGTTTGCTCTCCGAAGGATTAAGCTTGAAGAGGAGACATTTTCCCAGCCACCTGCAGTGGCCGCATCTCACCAGCAACTACTTTAAGGCAGCAACTACAGGTTCTCACCTTTGGAAGATACAGTTTTGTGTCATACGGAGTTGTGAAGGGTACACCGAGAGGTACCCAAGTGTGATCTGCACTACAAAACCTGACATGTTATGGCTAAAATACTGTAATAAAAGCAACGAGCCCGCCCACGTCTGATCACACTGGGCTTAGAGAGGCTTCTAAAATGTTAAAATGCCTCACATTCAACACAGATAAAGATAGAAAATTCATTTTCATTGTTTGTCAAAACGCTAAAAATGTACTTTAAAAAGGGAGAAAAATACCATACAATTAATTGGGGGAGCTGATCCAGGTGCTGCTGGATTATCAGGAAGCAGGGCTTTTAATACAGGGGCCAGAGTTGTGAGCCTGAGAGGCCCTGCGTCCACAGCGGGTGTTAGAAACCAGCCCCAAGCAAGTAAGTGTAAAAGATTATATTAGGGAGCCAGCTCAGGAAAGCCACAGCATCTGGGCTACTGTCATAATACATGACTTCGATATCTGCTAACAGAAATGTGCACGAAATGTAATCAGATTTTAAGTCTTTCAACCCAGTCGTAAATTTACATATGTCCTTTTTTCCAATAATCAAGTCATGCCGTAAAACACGTGAATTCATCTCACCTAAAGATATTGTAACTTGCTTTAGGAAACAAACTGAAAATCAGATTAAAATGGGATTAGATGCATTTTCTTTTGCAGTCCAAAATGGACCTCGAACTGCCTTGCTGTGCACCACAGCAGGATTGTACGGGGAAGGGGTGACCTGGCTAGTCTTTGGTATCTAGCTGTGCAATAACCAGAGGCTAGCGTGAACACTGGTCACATGATTGTACACATGCATATCATTTCGCCGCTGTCGTGAAAGAAGACGTGTTAACTGCAATTCAGGTGTTTGCAGCCGTTTGTTTTGCTGTTTTTTTGCAACAGTTTTTTGACCCCTGTGACCTTAAAACCTGTCAACACATCCTACAGATCTACACGTGTCAGTGAGGAACTCACTATTTTCCTCTTCCCTGGAAAAAAAAACAACGCAGATATATCACTCTCCTCAGACAAATTAAGGACCCAAGAAAAAGAAGGAAAAAGAAAAAAAAAAAGAAAATGGAAGGAAGCATAAGTTCTATAAGTAAATACAGTAGGAGAGAGATATCATCCATTTACCATCCCAGTTTGGTTTTTCCCCAAAAACCTCCAGCAGTGTGTCGGTACGTTCATGTCAGTTCCAGTTCAGGTAGGATTTCCATCCCGGGTTGGGGCGTCAAGTCTCGATGGCTTTGCGGCCGCATGAGGTATGTAGTGTAGCTCTCCTTTTGAGAGAGTCTGATGAGGTATTTTTGTAGACTTGTGCATTGCATTGCCCCCCCCCTCCCCTCTTTAAATTAACAGTGATTCCTTGCAGTTGTTACATTCCTTCCTGAGAGAGACGCCCTCCAGAGCAGAGAGGCCAGTATGAGGTCTGAGAGCTATGCATTGACGATCACGCTGTCAGAATGACCGTCGGCTCTGCGGCTGGAGGAAGGATGTACGAACAAGCTGGGGGGCAGCAAGCTCATATTCTGTACTCGCTCACAGGAGCTGGGTAGAGAAATCAGCTCAGGGTCTGCTGGGCCTGCTGTGGGTGGATTAGAGCTGCTGTTCCCCAGACTTTGTGCGCTATGTGTTTAAACACCGCTTGTGTGGACTTGCAACAAGTTGAATTTTAGGTGGACATAAAAATCCTGTGCGTGGCTAGTGAGAGTTTGGTGAAGTCATGTCCATATTGGGAGGCTTGTGCACATCAATTATCCCTCCAACTGTTGTAATTCACTCTGTGATCTGAACTGAGGGCAGAGGTTTGAAAGTAGGTATTTAATGTGCTGATCTACAGCATCTGATCATTCGCCAGTTTGAGTTCAGCAAGAGGCTACAACGTGTTAAAGAAACCTGAGCGTCCCGGGTTGGAGGCTTGTCACTGTGGGGTGGGTGCTCTGCACATGAGGTTCAACTGGCGAGAGTTACCCAACTTCCCCTGATTGCAACTAGGTCAAAAAGAATACAAAAATAAAGTTGATTCAGGTTAAATATACTACAGCTCCTGAGGTAAAGACACCACTGCAGGTTACTTGATTTGAGGTATGTAAAAAGAGAAAAACTAAAAACAAAAATCATTCTACAACACAAAATCAAAAAGACAACAAAATGGCAACAAACAAAATGTTCTAAGATAAAACTTTTCAAGTTCAGTTGTGACTACACCTGTCAGTGGGTTTTGGCTGAGCTGATTGTGTTTAGCATGTACTTTAGGATACGTGTGTATGTGTGTGTAGATTGTGCATATGTATATGTTAACTGTGTGTGTGTGTGTGTTTGTAGTGTAGTGTGTGTGTGTGTTTGAGTAAAATGCATAGCTGTGCATTTGGGCACGTGTTGTCATATAATATTCTTGGGCTCTGTGTTCACGATTGGACAGCCAAGAGGTCGACAGGGTTGTTGAGGTATTTGTTGTGCAACAGTTTGTTATTCTTAGCGGTTTGTCATTGTACTGTATTTTCTTGCTGGGCCTCCCGGTGGAAGAGAGGCCCGGGGAGCAGGTACAAAGGGCGGCCTGAGTTAGGGTGACCCGCAGGGGGCCGGCTCAGCCGAGCTGGGACCCTTGGAGGAGGAGGAGGACGTGGGGCTGAGGGTCTGAGCCAGGGGTGCAGAGAAGCCAAAGCTAGTGCTGGTTCCAGCGGGGGAGGCTGAGGCAGCAGCAGCAGGCCTAGGTCCCCCCCCAGACTTCTGGGCAAAGAGGGTTCCTGTAGGGAAACAGGAGACGCTGTTACATAAACACGGTGCCTTTATTAATACAAGCATAAAGGTTACATTTAGTGAAAATGACCTAAATAACCTGAGAAAAATAAATCGCAGGTGGTGAATGATATGCAACATCTAACAACCCCTTCACTGCACAAACCTGAGTAGATTGTGCCATTGACCTCCACTGAGACAGTGATGCTGGCATTTCCATTGGTTGAGATGCTCAGAGACATGTCCTGCTGCTTCTCATCTGAAGAAACAGAAAAACAGATACTTTTAGAGTATTCACATGAAGTATTTCAAAATCCAAACAGTAATACATTGAGATTATCCAGAAATGGTTGGCTTACAAATACTCTGCTGCCAAATTTGTACCAATTTCCACCTAAATACTAATTTAACATCTGCATAATTTAGATTTGTTGAATTTTGTTTCAACTTTGACATTAGCTTTTTGTTGTTGATTAGACTCACTGTCAGAGCCACTATTTTATTTTTAGTTGATTACTTAATATCCACTGGAGGTGACTGTGACAGACACTATCTTTTCTTCACTCATGTGTTGACAAAAAACTAAAATTGTCAGGTGCATTTTTTTTTTGTGTACATAAAATGTACACAAAAATGTAAAATGTAGCCTAATTAAATGGAAACCATCCTCTCCAGCTTCCGCCAACACTATTTTGACAGATGTGGCAGCACTGACCTCTGGTGGTAATGGTGGGGGCTCCCATGCGCAGGTTCATGGGCATCTGGGAAGCCATGGCCAGCAGGTTATGTTGGAAAGCCTGCTGCATCAGGCGCTGCTGCTCTTCCGCCAGGCGAGCCATCTTCCTCTCGGGGCCGTCTACTCCGCCGCCGGTCTCCAGCTTTTCCCTCAGCTGCTCCAGCGTGGCGGCTCTTGCCAAACCTGCGACCTGCTGCTGACCCAGGGCCAGTGCCATGGAGGGTCTCGCCGCCATGATGGAGGGGGTCAGGTCATCTGGAAGAGACAAGTGGGAGAGGAGGGTTAGCTTTCTGAATTGTCACTGCACGAGAAATACGGGAAACACAATTTGTTCTGCGCATGTGCGGGAATGCGGCTACTTCCTGCCTGCTGCTTTTTTCAACATCTTAAAAGGCAGACATTAAAAGCTTCAATTGAAGTCACATTTTATGTTGATAAGTGCAACGTATCCTTAGAAATACATATTGATAAAGTATGTTTAGTGTGATCTTTACAATTATACCAAAATCTAGTGATAATATTAGGAAGTAGCACACAAATCGGACAATGACAGGTCCTACGCTGACTGAACGTTGATTCAGGATTCTACATAGAGTGAACGTGAATGGTTGTCTGTGTGCCAGCCCTGTTGTGCCACCGTGCAATGCTGAATAGAAAAAGTGGGTATGGATAGATTAATATACCATGTTTTACTATGGGACATTAAATGAAATGTCATTTTCATACCAGTCAGAATATAATGGGCTCACAAAGACCATCAGCCCACACTTCCCAAATCACGCTTCAAGCGTGCTCTACTTAGTGTTATTACTGGTAAAATTAAGCTGATGGCCCCCTGTGAAACTCCTTTCTGCTGGTTCCCAGAAGCCACTTTTGGATCCACTGATTTTATTACAAAGCAGTTACACATCAAAACTGACCACGTATAGTGAGTGACAGCTACACAAGCCAAACCGTGGATACTGCCGGGGTCCAGGGCAGTCACATTCCAGCCAAGTGACATCAGATAAGAGAGAGCAGGGTAATGACAGTTATCAACGGGATCCCACTGATGTGGACTGAAGGCTTCAAAGTTCATAAAGTGGCCCCCCAGCGTGGGAACCATGTTATTAATCAGTAGTAAAGGTGAGGACTCTCAGCAGCCCAAGGCTAAATTCGTCCACACATAGACTCTTAAAACACCTGGATGGACTACACACACACACACACACACACAGGGAAGGAGTGTGACTTGCTGGGAGAATGGAAAACACAAATGTAATGGTACACGCTCATACCAGCGTTCCTTACAACCGTACTGTTCCATACATGTGTTCCACCATTGCTATGACTACATGTAACGTTTCTCAACTGCGACAGGGGGCAGTGTTTCCTTATAAATACTCCTGTGATGACTCTCAGCACATCTGTAACTGAATAACCCAGTTCAATCCAACCAGTATAGTAAGTCAACATTTACCCAGTTTAACCTCCATCAATCCAGGGAAGGGGTTCTGAGCATATACAGTATGTCACCCCTCTTCACCCTTCACAGTCACACACACACGTATATCTGAGAGATAACTTGCAGGCAGGCTTGTTTTAGGAGTCTGTAAACTTGTTTTCCCCAACCTTTTTATTTGTGGAATAAATAGTAGCCACCTCTTTATGCTGCCCTGAAGCTTTGTGGTTATTTTCAGAATATATATTATACTAGGTGGCGTAAATACAATGAGGTTATTTAGACTTAAATGTGAGGCGTGTACATAAAAGGTCACGGTTGATTATAATTACAGACTAGACGTTATGTTCCCATCATCAGAAGTCTCTAATGCCTTGATTGTCAGCTGCATGGTTCCTACCTTTCTTCAGAGAGGGTCCTGGTGAGGCCTGCAATCCGTTGAGAGCCCCCGAGGCCGCTGCCCCCAGAGCTGAAAGGTGCATCTTGGGGGATGAGAGGATGTGGGGAGCTGTGCTGGGAGACGGCGAGAAGCGGAAGAGGCTGCTGCTGTAGCTCGGACGGCGGCCCTCGCGCCGGTTACTGTCGATGGCAGCCTGGAGCTCACCTGGGGAGCTGAGGCCCTTCCTCTCGCACTCATACGGGTACAGGTATTTCATATACCTTCAGAGGGGAACACACACACACATGCACAAAGCTATACATCAGATCCTTTGTGCATAAAAAAAAAAAATCTAGCTGTGATAAATGTTTCTCTAATCCTCTACACTGCTGTTTAGGCTACATCCACACCGGCACGCTTTCATTTTAAAAACAGTGTTTTAAAACGAAAACAATACACACAAGCGTTTTTTATCACCGTTTCAGATATAATCTCAGTCCATTCTACCCGCCTGACAATGCATATCACGTGACCATTCACGTGCACTGGGCATGTGCGTGCATGACGCAGACTGTCTCTGTGGTTGGTTGCTCAGTTAGTTGCAGAAAATACTACAAACAGCAATGGAAAAAAAGTAAGGCCAGAGATTTCTCTGCTCGGACCGATGATGAGGTGGAACTGTTACTCAAAGTGAAATGTGATGTGTGTGAATTGACAGCTGGTAGTCAAGCCTCATGTCAGTTGTTTTTCCCCAGTAAAGGATCACGCGACGAATCAGGGAAGGACACGTTGTGGCTGATACGACCCAATCAGGAAGCGAACGTGAGCGTCTGCGTCATCGTTTTGTAATGCCCCTTTCTGCCCGCCACTTAAATGCACACCTGGAGTTTTCAATCTAAAACAGGGTCGGCAGGGTTTTAAAGGTCCCCGTTTTAGGGGTTGTAAAACGCTGGAGTAGTGTGGACGCCAGCAAACGTTCTGCTTTTTAAGACAAAAACGTATTAGTGCGGATGTAGCCTTAGGAACGGGGCCTTTTGTTTACATGACATCTAAACAATCAGGTTACTTCAGATATCTGACAGTGACCTACTTCCTTAAGTGCATGTGATCGTACAGGATTTAATGCGAAACCTGATTCTATGCACATAGATAACACCAAAGGGGCTCAGCCACAGCTCTGGTATTTGTTCCATCCCATGAGACATATAGTAAAATAAACACACGTATAGTACTGTGCATGCTGACTGCATAATGGTGGACCAGCAGCACAGAGGATCAATAAGAAGCTAAGAGCAGCGTCCATTAGATCGAGCTAGCGGAGCAACGCTACACAACAGCCCACCAACATTAAAAATACATAACGGTTCATTAGGGCACCCTGCAAGTGGACAGGATAAAGAGGTGGAACGTCGACTGGAGGATTTCCATCACGAGTGCAGGAGAGTTTTAGTCGAGGCTCGGCGCAAAAGCTGTCAGTCAAACCCCGCCTTAGTCATTGTGAACTCTGACCCAGATCCCGTCAATAAATCTATGGCAATCAATGGGCTCTATGTGTGATGTAATGGGCGGAGGGATTGAATGTGAAGGGGGAAGGTGGTCTAGTGGAGGAAACAGACTCGCATGTGTACAAACACACAGGCGCGGGTTAATATTGACATCTGCACTGATGCCAACACACACTTGAGATCATTTTAGTTGCAGTAAATTACATTCACATAAGATTAACATTATACTCACTAGGTATCTGGGTGTAAACAGTCCATTTATAGCTACTCCGGCCAATGAAATGAATTTTGCTGGTTGTTTTGTAACCTGTATATAGAGACTTACTGTGTGCGCAGGGTGAAAGCTGCACTGGTGATGGAGGTAGGCAGGTTGAGTCCCTTTGTGATTTCTCTCCAGATCTTCTTGTTGATAACCTCCACCAGGCCTCCCTTCTCTGTCACCAGCTTATACAGCATGTACAGATCCAGGACCTGCTTGGCCATGATGGGGATGCGATTGACTGGGGTTCCTATGGAGGAGAGGAAAACCATAATATAAAATCATACATCTGAATTGGAAGAGCTTAGTGATGCACATTTGAATGCTTGGTGGCGGGGGAATTTACTTTAAAGTGCATTTTGTGTATCACGCGTGCATGCATTTGTAACACGGACAATCCCGACGTGGAACGGAATCCATAATGGCGACATTTTCTCTCGTGTGCGTCCCTGCTGAGACACACTGGCGCCCGACACAGAAAATACATGTAAAGCTGCTGCAGTGAAAGTGACAAAGCAGGATGGATTCTACATTATGCATAGGACGCTGGCAAGTCAAGGGCCGGCACGGCTGTTAAATGTGGCTTGAAAACAATATTAGACCCAGTTATGGCAATATGGACCTGGACCTGGAAAAAAGGATTCGTAAAAAGGGACAAAGCTCTGTGTGGGGAGGAGGCGGAGGGAGGACAGTGAGGAGGGCGGAGGGGGGTGGGTCGCAGTGTGCGACAGAATCAAAAAGTGCAATGTGCAACAGTGTAAACATGGAGTGGGAGGAGGGGACTGTGGATTGTGACGACCTTCTAATCCATGGGCCGCGGTGGGTGGGGTGGGGTTTCCTGGATAGGTCAGTATAATGAAGCTCATTTAGAGGATTGTGTGGAGTAAATCCACACCCCTCTGCTGTTAGTGCTGATGGGCCCAGCGCAGGGGAGTCACACAGATTTTCACTCACAGCTAATGCCAGCCAATCCTTCAGCCCCTCAACAGGCTGCTCTTAATAACCTGGAATCAGACTCATTAATGACTTCGTAAAATAGCAGTGTGACCAGGCCATGAAGATTAGCCCCGACGCCTTTCCTTAAGTTAGAAACATGTCTTTAAGGCGCGTGAAAGGGGCCTGGGTGAACACATGGGCCTACCTAAGTGTGGAGATCAGGGAGGTGTGGCAGCACCGTTAGGGAGCAGTGGTTCTCTACACACGGGGGGTTGGGAAAGCTGATGAGGCTGCGACATTGAAAAATCATCGTTTGGCACCAGTTTCCTAATTCTTAATGTTAACACTGCCACAATGGGCTTTGGAGATGTTTTTTAAGGGTTGCAGGCTAAAGAGAACAGCAACCTGTGGCTGGGGGGGTCACAGACCAGCAAGTAATTATGGGCAGCTATAATCAGATAGCTGTAATCAGATAACACACAAAAAGCAGAAATACATGTAATATGTCCAGAGGAACCAGTTCATTGGGTGCACCTTTAAAATCTAAAACAACAAAATCTCTATTCACATGAATACGTATTAGAAGATTGTTTTACATTGCATTCGTTTTGGTGTACCTAATGAAGCAATAACAGTAGAAAACAGATGTCAATGAAAAATGAAAACAATACAAACTTTGAAGCAAATGCAACCCTCTAAACAGACGTCCTCTCACCATGTTTAATAAATGTAACAGCAGCGCCACAGGACACTGTACGTGTTTAATATTGTTCAGCTTGTTGAGGCTGCAGAGAATGTTTGTTTTGGGAAAACTGCCATTTTATTTCCAGAGCCAGTAAACTATTAGTAAAACAAGCTGCCAGCTTTCATTACGGATCATTTGGATTAGCCATGAGCTACAGAGCGAGAGGAACAATGATTTAGGATTCAACGTCTCTGTTAAACGTCAGGTCTGTATTCAATAAGAGACATTAGCCACAATCCTTCCAAACACACATGAGATGTTTTTAGTTTCAACAGTTAGGTGGAAGCTATTTTCAAACGAGCAATTTCATTCCAGAATGAAATCTAAACATATATTAATATACGAGTTAAAAATACATATATAGATAGTATATGAATGTGTATATAAATTGCAACCAGTAATGTAATAATTAATGGGCAACTGTACTATAAATATATTTTAAAAAGGTCCCGTTCTCCCGTAGATTGCAAGCTTAGTCATCACATTGCTTTCGGACGGAAAACAGAGTAAACCTTATTGTGAGGTGGCACAGTAAAGTAAAAAGACAGCAGACCTCCCACTACATCTCTGGGCAGTAGCAACATTTACAGAACACGCAGTGGATCACAGCTGCCAGCGAACGCCTCGTCTGTTATTTAATGCAGCGTTGGCCATCAATCCTGCATCAAACAATTAGTACAACTAGAGGGGTCAGAGATCAGCCAGGGGTTATTGATGTGTGAATTAAACTGCAGGTCAGCAGGAAGCCATGTTTTCATTCTGGCCTGAACGGGAACAATGAGAGCACAACAAATGAGACACAGCAGCACTGGGCCCGTAGTGACAGGCCAGCAGTTAGCTAGGCTTTAATTCCCGCCTATGCTTTTATTCACTCCTTTTTCAGTGTCTGCTGTCAAATCAGATCAGACTGAATGTATTTATAAGGAACTATTTATGGAGCACTTCAACACACAAAGCAAGCCAAAAGAACAGACAGGAGCAGAATGTGTGTGTGTGTGTGTGTGAACTACCTGTATATTTTGAGTGAACAAGAGGTGGTTTGAAACCTAAAACAGCATTAGTCAACACTTGTCGTCAGCGAGGTTTCACATTTCAACGTGGCCCGTCCCCATATGAAAGCACTGGGAAAGCACCTTTGATAATACCGTAATTGACCCAGAAATCACATTAGCAACACTTGGGCAGTTAGCAAGAGAGTTCCATAATTAGCGTGAATCAACGCGCCGCCTTTCCTTTGGTGTCCCAACATCTGCTCGGTTTCCCCCCCCGGAGATGTTTAGCTCTAACAGGCTTAATTAGACAAGCCCAACACATCGCTTTTTGATCACAGCAGCACAACTCCTCCGCCTCACACGTAACCATATTGCTTTTATTTTCTTGCTTTCTTTCTTTAAGACGACTGGAGACGTCATTATCTGCAATGCTACAAGACCACTTCATGGCATTAGGCCATGCCTCAAGTAGGCAACTATTGGGGTATTTCATCTATCTGTAAAGCCGTAGTTCGTCCACCCGGCTGCTCTGAGCCAATCTGTAATTGGCTGCAGGCCTCACCTCCCATCATCCTTTGCCCCGGACTGATTTTCCCCCAGGGACTGGGCCATCAGAAGCCTAGTGATTAATGGCACCAGGGGTCAGAGGTCACTCTGGTGGGAAGTGCCGCGGCTGAGGGCCCCTGAACCACTCCCTAAGTCCTTCCTCCGACTTCCACAGTGAACACAAGGAGCCACACGGCAAGGCTTCAAACAGCTAGACTTCAAATGACAAGGGACGAGAAAAGGGGTTTGACAAACACAGGGCCTTCAGGGATAATACCTTTGGAGAGAGTTTAATGTTTGATATATCCGATATTTTGTGCAGTAAATCAATATCTTCATATTAGAAACATTTCGTGCCTGTGATGATTTCCCAGCAGTGTAGAAATTATTCACAATTTACACTAAATAAATCTCCACTGACACACAGCAGAATGATCCGCAAAAAAAAGAACAAGTTCATGCAAACTCAACTGTACAGCAAAATGTATTATCAAGTAAAAAAGCCTTTAAGCCGTCGAGACATTGATCAGACCATACACAGTTTGTAATGATCACTAACGTTGGCCCCGCGCTCTGAGCAAAACCAAACAGACTGTGACCGACAGAGACAGACTGTCCATCTGGATCAAACATTAACATTTCCCACCTCACATTGAGCTTTCTATCTCAATGAAAGGACGGGGGAAAAAGGGGAACAAGGTCATTTTATCTGACCCCTGACCTATTTTTAGTAGGAAACAGCTGTTCACATTAAAGAGCTTCTATAATAAATCAATTGGATACCCCTGACGCCAGTGGTGGTAAATTACATATCGCTGACTTCACATGATGGGCATTTTTGACATAATTAAGTGACAGAGTGACAGAGCGACAGCGTTCCAGCGGACAACAGACGGGACATTTTTTACGGAATGAGCCTTGGCGGGTGTGAGGTTTCACTACCATCTACAGCGACGAAACACAGGAAAAAGGAGAAGCAGAGAAGGAAACGCCACATCTATTCATGGCCAATTTGTAGATTATTCCATCCGTTTATTCTGCTCTTTCGGACTCTTTTGAACACAGAAAAAGAGCAGGGCAGAGAGAGATGAGCAGACCTAAATAAAAAGACAAAGTGTGAGAAAGGGAGGAGGGGAAAGAAAAAAAGGCACGAAGAGAGACACAGTAGTTTTTGCTGCCTTTCGGAGGGAAGGATGGAAGGGGGAGGTGTAGTAGCTCGCCAGCTGGAGAAAGACTGGATTACTGCTGTAATGAAGGTGTCAGCCAACGCAAACAGCCCCTGGGCTCATGGCAGTTTCACAGCACCCACACCCTAGCCACCCACCCACATCGTACCTTCCTCCCTCCTCCCAAACCACAACTCAACCAACACACCAGATTAGACCCAACCAACCACAGTGTCTGGACTCCACATGCTAGGAGTTTACGTTACGTCGCGGAGGCCCTGGCCGTTTAGTTTATACGTTCGTTCGTCGGGGCAGCATATTGTCAGGCTGTACGCTGGGGCATGTTTGTTTTATTTTTAATGCATGGCCAGGGACATACAAGGTAAAAAAGCTTAGAGTGTATGGAATTTGCTATCTTTAGTCCAGGCAGAGCCACCAGTCGCATGACGGACCAATTCATATCAAGTGTTAAGATATGTACCCTCCACATAGGGGAAGTTAAATGTAACGTTACACTATAGAGACATCGCTATCTATTCTAAGCACTAAGCTAAAGCCACAGCTGGTAGAGACACAGACGGAGCGATAGAAAGAGAGCGACAGCTGTATAATGAAGCCTATAAAACAGTATGCCGTTCGATAGGCTGTATAGCATTGGCTGCATAGGTTTCCTTCCTGTCATGTCAATAAGGTGCAATTAATGTGAGTAGTCAGAGGGAGAAAGGCAGGCCGAGACAAAGGGAGAGGGGGCAAGACAGGAAATAGAAAGAAATAATGACATCTTCCGCCAGCTGTACTTAAGTGTTTCCCTTGGCCTGTGAGTTTAAACTCAAACATAAAAGACATCCTACAGAGTAAACAACACTGGGTCCCGTGACGCCACATGTATCCATCAACAGAAACAGAGACAATGTGCTTTATCAAGTCACGCCTATGGGGGACCAAAAATAAATGAATACATCACTCAATAAATAAATGGATATGCTATGAAATTCACCATCTGTACCATCGTATCATTTTCCCTTTGCATATAAATTCCCCTATTTATTTACTTTCCCACTTAATGATCAGTTTAATTTATTAATTTATTTATGTATCGCACCCTCCCCCATTTATGTATTTATTTCTGAATAGTTTTCCCTTTGCATTTTCTTTTTACGTGTCTTTGTCGTTTTACATTTCTGTATGCATTTCTGCTTCATTATGCAAATTAGGGGGGGCGGGGTTGTCTTTCAGTGTGTCACTGTGGTTTTCCACTGAACTTGGCGACTTTAGACTCCAGATCAGCCCTTACATAGAATACATGGACATATGACATGACATGTCGTGTGCGCGCGCACACACACACACACACACACACACACACACACACTCAGGCAGATTCTGTATCTTTTACCCTCAACTGCCCTCTTCGATCAGAGAGTGGAATTTACAATCCAACTTTCCCTTTTGTTAGAAAAGAGAATACTGCTTTCTGACACTGCCAAAGTTAGCTGAATAAGAAAACACGCAACAACCTGAGAACACTGTCTGCAGTAGAAAAGTGCCTTACTTTTCTTTTTGGATTAAATTATGTATAAAGGTTTAAGAGGCTCCCTGGCCCCCGTGGTGTTACTTTTCCCATATTACTTATTCAGCATGTCGAACCTTAGGCCCCATTAGCGCTATTTCCTCAGCTCTTCATGTTCATATGCTTCATAGGCATTTTCTGTAGTTAATGTAATACCGTATTTCAGCTACCTAGTTGAGTTGGGATCGAGCGGAGGCATCGGCAGACGAGCATTAAGGCATGTCGACTTGTATGTGTGTGGGCGTGTGACATGTCATGTCCCATGTCCATGTGTGCAGGTGCTGATCTGGAGTCAAAAGTTGCCCAGTTCAGCAGAAAGCCACACACCTGGCAACCCTGAACGCACCATGACACACTGAAAGACAGCCCAACCTCATTTGCACAATGAAGCAGAAATATATACATCTTCTTCTTCTTCATCTAGTTTTACGGCAGTTGGCATCCATTTGGTGCATTACTGCCACCTTCCACCCTGGAGAGTGGAACAGTCAATAGGCTTAATAATTTACATCCCTCTATCTGCTCAGGTCTCTCAGAAATAAATAAACAGACAAAGAAATGTACAAATAAATAAATATGGAGAGAAATGCAAAGGGAAAATAATACAGAAAAAATACATAAATACATTTATAAATTTACAAATATAATGTAAAATTAAGTGGGAAAATAAATAAATTGGGGAACTTCTATGCAAATGGAAATAAATACAGAAATATCAATTTACGTCACATTTAATCAATTAATTAAT
>JAVQJV010034553.1:0-20980 GCA_036024995.1 Gadopsis bispinosus
AGATAGCAGAAGTAGATGGAAAAACTAATATAAAGTATAAATGTCGATACATGTAGATAAACATAAAATAAATCTACAAACACATGAAATAAAACTTGACACAGTCATCTTTGAATAGATTTCCTTTCAAACCACGACTACTCTTTTACTCCCAGATATTGAACTACAAAGATCAGAGCCAAACCGATGAATTGGTGGGGCTAATACAGCTATTGTATCTACTGCACTTTATTTTATGGCTTTCTCTTCTGTGAAGCACTTGGTGCATTTAATTTCTTTATTGTAAAGCACTTTGAAATGCATTTCTTGTATGAATGGTGCTATATAAATAAAGTTTATTATAATTATTATTACTGTCTTATCACAGATATTGGAATTGGTATAAAGATTTCGGCTGATACGCAACAACTCATTGCAGTTCAGACATGCCAAAGAAATATGAATAACAAGAATAAAATGTTTCTTAAAAAGCCTCAAATATCTGCATGAGTATTGGCCTGAAACAATCCAGTGTTGGTCCAGAGGAAGAAGAAGTTAAGGCAAAATGAAGTTCACCTATTTGATCTTCCCTCTATATCACTTACATTTTTGACTTTTGTCAAGGAGGTGATGCTAGTTAATTTCACTGTCTGTAAGCAGGATATCTGAAAAACAGATTTTGATGACATTTGGTAGACAAGGCAACGCACGACGGAGTCAAATTTGGTGAAGATCTTGATATATAAGTTCAATCATGAGGCAATAATTTTCTATTATGTTTTTTTCCAAACTATAAAACTAACAGAGGTAAAGACTTGATTTTACATCCTAAGGGGTTGTTGTCAGAGTAAGGAAATCAAACCCATGACAATGAACTGAGGTGACAACACTGGCATCTGTGGGTGTAGTATATTCTCTAATTAACACAAAGCTGCTTTCAGCATCTAATCGGTTTTAAACCAACCATTCTTAATTGTTGGAGGTTGAGTTAAAACAAATGTATGTGTAAATGTAGTCTACTAATCCTGCAACAGAATCTAAATGATTACACTCTCATATGAAAGTGTTTTTTGGTGTTTTGAGGTGTTTTGAGTGGTTCAAACATATAATCACACACACACACACACACACACAGCCACACCGGGAGCTGCTCCACTGCAGATCTGGGAGGAAAACCAAAGCGGACAGATCAGAGCAGAGATATAATCAACCCTGAGGTCTGAGGAAAAAGCCTTTCGCTCCTTCCTTCCAGTCTTCCTTTACCTCCTCTCATCTCAATACCATCTTTTGCAACCACCACCACCACTCCCTCTTCCACACTATGGCGGCTGGTGGTGTTGGCACGACACACCCAGCTGAGGGGTTTGAACAGACGAACCGGCAGCCGGTCGTCGCTCAGGATCCACAGCACAAGCACAAGCTCACGTTGAGGCAGCGCTCTGGTGCAGAGTTCAGCTAAACCAGAAGGTTTCTTGCTTAGGTGTGTGCATGTGAGTGAGTGTGTGTGTGTGTGTAGGTGTTATTGAGAAGCATGGCTTTCCCCAGAGAGATCCTCCATTAATTGTGAAGTGAAGGAGCCTGAGGGCGACACCAGGGACCTCCATTAAACACAGACAGGCAACTGACAACCTCTCTCTCTCTCTCTCTCTCTCTCTCTCTCTCTCCCTCCCTCCCCACTTTCTTTTTCGCTCACCCCTCATCCCCTCCCTCATTTATCCTCTAAAATTCTAATTCACATTCAAATTTAAACAAGGTTCATTGCCATGAAAGGAGCAACCTAATGTTGGCAAAGCAGTAACGGCACACAAAAGAAAATAGTTTTGTTGATTCTGGGAGGCTGCAAACAAGGAATGTATCACCTAAATGTAGCATGCGTGCATAAAATATCTGACTTTCCTTTGTGCAGATTTTTCAGGCAGCAATTACCCTTGTTAAACAGCTTTTGTTGTGCAGGAATCATATTCTGTTTTTGTCTGATTGTTTCCGCTGAGGTTGACTCAGGTTTCTAATTTCCTCTGCCACACACACCTCAGACTTTTACAACTCGGGATGCCCCCAATTATACTTTTAAAACCTCTCACTAGTCTTTAACTGGCTTTTCATTGCTCACATGTGTCTCGATCTACACTGCGGTTAGTAAGTCTGCAGTCAGTGGAGATAAACTTTGTCTCCTCAGAAGAAAGTTGAAACTTACTAATGGTGTTGGTTCTGTCCTTGGAGCCTGCCCATACTATGGGTGCTTTATGTAGCCGGGCTGTGAGTCCCTTATGAACTTATTTCCAGAGCTGGGTAATTATTGCAGGTACAACGCCTCAGGACGAGTACCTGATTCCCAACAGGATCTGTCTGGACTCCCAAATAAGCCCATATTGAGATCTTCTCCAAACTGCCAGTCAGCGACTAGATCTTCACCATAGGAAGCTCTGTTTTCTTGTCCCCTGGTGAATCTGCAGCTTCTAAAAGTACGATCTCTGTTCTGAATATAAAAATACTTTTAAAATGGTCACAAATTATCTATTGTTTTAGTAAAAAAAAAAAAATCTCTCAGGGTGATCTTCCCTGTGTGTGTCCATGTGTATGTGCATTTGTATGTGCATGAGCAGTGAGGGTCACCAGCCACTAGAGGGAGCACCAGTAGTGTGAAAAAGACTCAAGTATGTCAGTCCTCACTCACCCCCTCCATGACTTTGACCATCACACACATACAGTACAGTATATGTACATACTGCTGTAGGCAAATACCAATGAACCTAATGGAGTCCACCTTTACTCTGATTATCAATGAATTTGCTGAGTGAAGCACTGATGTGTAGTTTATCGCAAGTGCACAAACACACACATACACGTGCACACAATCATACACACACACACACACACACACACATATATATATACACATACGCTATAACAGATGTTAAGGATTAGTGTGTGTGTGTGTGTGTGTGTGTGTGTGCGTAGCCTCAGGCACTGTTCAACAATGCATTATTCCTGAGTGCACCAGTTAAGAGGGGCACTCCGTCTCCATGGCAACCACCCTGGCTCTGATGTAAACATGGGGGTAGTTGAACGTCAGCCCCAATAATGTGGAAGATTTGCCCCCCAGATTACAGACAATAAAAGACAATAACACGCCAAAGTGTGGAAATGTCACAGTATCTTCTAAGGAAGTGTGAGGTCTATGTTACGGCATTTTGGGCAAAATGAAGGCCAAGTGAAGAGGGTTTATTTTTTAAAGAAAGATATTTGAAAGATGTTGCTGAAGGTCAAATAAACCGGTTCTAAAAGATAAACATATTCCCTCTTCTTTTAATCTAAACCTGGCTGAAACTGAAGGTTTGCTCAGAGCATCCTGAAAATCCTAATCTTTCATCTTAGATGTAAAAACCCCAAACAAAGCCACTTACTTCCTGGTTAACATCTGAGGGAACCCTGCTTTGTTACACAATGTAGACGGCTGCCAACTTTTGGCAGAACGAATGGTGGATTTCTGGGGAGATTAGTATAATCACTGGAGTCCCTGCGGGGCTAAATATAGGTCGACCAGAAGCAGAGAATCTAAGCTAAGAGAGGCGTAGGTACTGGTGGCCACAGGCAACATTTTGAGGCAATGTTGCAGGGCAACTGTGACCAACAGTGTGTTTTTCATTATACTTCTTTTCCTTGGAGCCCACTGTTCAGCAGTAATCGCGCTGAACCCGTCCCAATTTCACCCAGCTAAAGGGAACAGGCTGTTACCACATAAAGCTGCCCACATTTCATTAAAACACATGTTGTTAAACACAGCGCTGATGGACTCGCTGCGTTTTTTGCTATGAATTGCTGCTCTATGTTCGAAACACAAAGCTGTCCGATAACAAGTTGGACAAGACAGTTCTGCCGTTCCCAACATTTAGCCACTGATCTTAAACCACTGTAAAATGCAGTTGTTGTTGCAGGTTCATCATGGTGGGATGGATGAAAGCCACCAATTGTACCAATCAGTCAAACCTGAAAACTTTCACTCTTTCAAGTGTAAAAGAGTCTTCCTGCAGGAGAAAAGTTGCATTAATTCTCTTCTGGAGGAAAAATGTAACTAAATATTGTGTGGTATTGTGTCATCTATTTATATCACTCGATCACATGCAGTTATATCATTCAACATAATATTATTTTGGCACGTTTGTATTTTACTGTCCCATTTTGTATCACTTATAGTACAATTTTCTGTTACACATACATGTACAGTGTTGCGTAGTGTTGAGTCATTTACATACATATACTCACTACTCATACATATCACAGTGTGAAGAGCCTTTACTGTAACAGTAGTCTGCTACATCAGTGTTTCTCCCCCTGGCATGACAAATATCTTTCTGTCATAAAATTACGTTTGTATTTTCAGACTTTGCGCCCTTCTTCTTGTGAATTACTGAATCGTTTTACTTCTTCAAAACTCTAAATATAATTTATATAAATCAAGAGGAAACATGTCCCTTCTTGGTTGAACTGGTCACAACAAGTGTACAGTCAGCAGCTACAAGTAGCCGTTAGTGCAGTTTAAGAGATCATGTGCCGAAAAGGTTGGGAACCACTGCGGTGTTGTATCATTCTATCATTCATGTATTATTCTTTATTGATCATATCATATCATATCATAGCCGGAGTTGGGTAGTAGCATGTTGTCATAATTTACTATTTAGCAGCAGCAGTAAATAAGAGAAAATAAGTAATATGTTATCATTAACATTTTCCAATATACATTATGGCCTAGCCTAGCCTAGCATAGCCTAGCGTAGCATAGGGATACAGAAGAGCTTTGTTTATTAATCTCAGTCCATAGATAGTTTTCTTGAAAATTAAAACAAGAGTGCACCACATCATAAATCCAACATAACAGATTTTATTAATTTCACTCTTTCGACATCATCTCATGATGAGAGTTTGTAAAAAACAAAAAAAAATCCCAGTTCTGTTGTGTGGTTCCCCAGAAAGCAAACAGACGAGTGTTGAGTCGAACCAGCCAAACCCAGCATGTCATGTCCACCACCTCATCCAGGCAGAGCCATTACCGTCTGGAAGCCACACAAGCAGAGAAGTAGGGGCGACGGGGATTATAATGCTCATGAGTGTGTTTAAACGTGTGTGTGTGTGTGTGTGTGTGTGGATCCTAAACTCTCTCTCCATTGGAATGGGTTCTAGTGTGTGTGTGTGTGTGTGTGTGTCTGACAGCTCAGATGAGGACTGGCTGCAGGCAGCTGCTTTGCTCGAGGCCACATTCAGTTCCGTCGTGCTGCATTAGTCCCCAACCAACCTGTCACCCCTAGCAAGAGACTGATAGCACGCAGAACGCACACACTCACACACACACACACACACACACACTACTAAGGACATTTACACACATTCATCAATCCCCGGTTTCCCATGTGTTCATGAGCGCAAAGCGGCACATAACACGTTGACACATGCAAAGCAAACCTAATGCACAGATTATTCCTGACTTTATCATGTGTTGATCGCACGTGGTGACGTAGCTGCGGCTCCCTCTCCACGCTAGTATGAAAGCTGTTTATCAGTTGGGGGGGGGGGGTGTAATAAGATCGACTATAGCTAAAGTGCAGTGTGTGAGAGTGTGTGTCTGTGTATTTGTGTGTGCATGCAGTCCGTCAGTGCTGATATGCTAGTGAGGGGGACTAACCGGAGTTGAGTGGAGTCTTTTGTAGCGCAGGCGAGGCCCTCAGGCACAGCCCCAGACCTAGATCCCCCCTCACCACCACCACCACCCACCCACACACACATTCACATCTCACACACACACACATACACACACACACGCGCGCATACACACACCACATGCATATGCCCTCGGCCGTCGTGCTGTAGATGCGATGTGACAACTACAGTGGGGCAGACTTTCCCACCATCACGCTGCGTTTCGACGGGATGTGACCGCGAATGTGAGTTTGTGTGTGTGTGTGCAGCAATGGTGGGGTGGGGTTAGTTGAGGGGTGCCATAATGAGGCTTGGTTTGGTGGGACAGATGTTGGGATTCGGAGGGCATCGGTTGAGACAAGGAAGTGATGGTTCATTAGTATGAGAATCTCTCTCTCTCTCTCTCTCTCTCTCTCTCAGCCTGTCTGCCTCCTTGTGTTTTTCTGTCTCTATCACTGCCTTTCTCTCCCTCTCTCTCTCTGGTATGATTTCCTGTGCCCGGAGCCACTGACAGAGGCAATTCTTCCCCACTCTGCTGCAACGGTGCATCTCTGATTAACTTTTAATGAGTTATACACTATAACAGACACACACACACACACACACACACACACACAGACGGAGGCCAACGCTGGCTGGAGATGCAGGCCTGCGATGAGATGAATCGACTGAGAAGTTCGCGCTCTGGCTCAGCCGAGGTAATGGGCTGTAATGGAAGCGATACATGGGAACGATCAGATAGGATGGAGAGTTGCAGCCTGGTGAAATGCAGAGGAACTTTTTTTTTTTTCTTGGTGGTGGTTGGTAGGCCAACAATGCTCAAGGCGTTGCCTCAGCGCAGCTGCTGTGACCATGTATGAGAATCTAATCTCTAATAGATTTTTAACCCTCATCGTATTGCTCATTCCTGGTGGTGCTGCTGACCTTAATTTATGTTCCGTTTTACCGGAGCTGGAGACTTTAAACGTGGTACATGGACTCGAGTCAGACATACATAAAGGAGCCCACCATCAATTTTTGAGACTTGACTTGTACACATCCTTAGGCATACTGACATAAATGGGGGCGGGGGGGTTGCCAGACCTATAATAAAGGCTTCACGCGTCTACAATGCCAGGTGGTACAGTTTACTAAAGATGTTGCTCCTAAAACTGACGGAAGCTGAAGCTCAGTTCTGAATGGTTGATTTTAGGAAACCCGATGAAGAGCAAACAATAGAAGCAGGTACAGACTCTCACGTCCATCATCATTATTTGGATCTGCTTTGTATCTTCATGTACTTTTTCAGACATTCACACGCAGAGAAGGATCCACATCTGTGGGAAGCTTTATTCACTTGGTGTGTTTTTCTCTTTGGGGCAGGAGAACATAAAAACAGTCGCAAACCCCACATTAAAGAATAAAACAACACAAATAAAACCAATGCAACAATACTGCACGGGCCGCCACTAAAATGAAATGTCCTAATGAATGTTTGTCTCCTTTCCCTGCGTGCGCCTGCTGAATAGGCAGGCGAGTGTTGTCGGGGTATTGATGAGTTCAGCCATTTTGTTTTTTCTCCAGGCAAAACGCTCTCTTTCATGTTTCTGATCAGAAAGAAGGAAAACAGTTATGAATTAAACATGTGGGTGTAATACCTCTGCCAAATCCATACCTTGCTGCACAAATGTGTGTGTGTGTGTGTGTGTGTGTGTGTGCACTGGTTCCAACAATGCTTTTTGAAGTTAGCTTTTTCCTCTCTGCCTCATCTGGACACTCTTTAGGCTGCTCTGTCTACTTCAATCATTTCAGTCTGATTTCCTACACCTCACCCGCCGCTGACACCAACAGGTTGTGCACGTATGTGCGGCTCGTTTCACGTAACAGGTTGTTGCACGAGTGTGAGTACGCTTCTCATCCACGTTGGCTTAAGAGTTGAGTTTCAGTGTGCAGCCTTGACCTTGGAAACTGGCAGCTGACAAAACAATCTCACCACACGGTCCATTTAGCAGCTACTCTGGAGCTTTTGATCGCATCACGCGGTCATCATCGGCAGACGGTAGCTCAGAGTTGACGCTGATGGGAGTCGATCTCGATGGTTTCATAATCATTTTGTGTGATGATGCTTTTAATCCTTTTCTCTCCCACTTTGATCACCATTGATACCTTTATTTTAAAGTTGATTGGCTCATCAATTGGATTAATTGCATCAGAGAAACATGTAATTAGACGCTTCTACACGCTCCTGATAGACAGCGATGTGCAGAAAGCAAATAAAAAAAAAATTTGAAAATGTTTCCAGAAGAAATTAATCAAAGTCCATCCAGGCAGCAAATAATTATTTGGTTAGAAAGCAATATTGATTAATTATAGGGCGATATTTCTGTTCTGATTCAGCAAATGGATGCAGATTTAAGCTGTGAATTTTTCACAATTTTATACTTAGCTCTTTAACTGACATTTCCCGTAACACTAGACAGAATAATAGCTGTGTTTACATGGACCCTAATATTCCACTAATAATTGGAATAATAGCCCAATCTACATGGACATTGCGTGGCCCCTATGATGCTGGGGAAATGTCCTAAATTATATATAAATTAAATGCAATTAAGGTACGGTTATGGTTACACTGGGATGGGGTTAAGCTCGTGGTAATGTTTTGATTTTAAAAAGCAAACGCTACTGTTGGATTGTGACATGAGTTCCAGTCTTCGACACTGACTCCTGCCTTTACTTTCAGCTCCACTTCGTATGAGACACTGGCGCTGAATGCGCTACAGTAACGACTTCCTCGGGATCCTGAGCAGACACGTTCAGATCTCATCACAGCAGATTTCTCCACACACTTATGGATCTTCACTGTTTTTTCAAAGGGACAGTATATTCAATAGCTCTCTGGTGTGCAGTGGCATTTTGCACACACACTGCTTTTCTTTGACTTGTCAGATGAGTCAATCCCTCCTCTGTCTGTTTCCCTCCATCACCTCTCCACTAATGAGGATGATCATCTGTCACTTCCCAAGGCTACCTTTCCTACTGGTTATGCTAAGTGTAATGGTGTGTGTGTGTGTGTGTGTGTGTGTCTGTGTGCACGACTGAGGTCACTGAAAACCTGCAGTGAAACAAGCGTCACCCTGCTGCGATCCCATCACATATATTAGTAAACGGAGATGTTTGTCGTCACATGACGGTTTGACAGCTGCCTCAGAAGGTCTTTTCCTCATTCTTTGCGGGAGAATTGAGTGAGAAAATGCCGCAAAGGTATTAAAGGTCTTAAAAATTGGAAAAATATTGGCAGAAAGTTTGAACGTCTTTTGGCTTCAAGCGCTAAAAACTGTGGATTTTGCTGCTCCGTTGACCATTTGGTAATCGTGGAAAGACTCCAATGTCGGGAAAACGCCATCAGCCTTTCAAAGTGTACACATACGCAGCTTAATTTCTGTGTATGTGTTATGTCCATACTCTTTGTGTTTTGGCCATGTGTTTCAGTGTGTGTGTGGTTGAGTGCTATGCTGTGCTGCACCTCCCCACGTTGGAGATGGAAGGCGACATGGCGGGCTGCTCTCTGTCAGAGGAAGGCGAGTGTTAATATTTAACCGAGGGAGGCTCTATTTAGAGCCCGCTGCCTCTCCTCCTCCCTGGTGGACAGCACAACGCCGACGCCGACCGGAGCCGTTATGGAGGAACGCTGTAGGAGGCAGCCGCACGTCACTAAGTCTCCCTGACAGAATCAGTTTGCAGATGAGCTTTAAAACGTGTTGTGCTGTTTTCCATGTTTGCGTGTGTATGTGTGTGTCGGTGTCCTGACAATCTCTAATTTAAGAGTTTCTCCTCAGAGAGACTCGCATGGCATCCAAGCATGCTTTGCACTTGACCTCGCAGGGCGTTCAGGTGCAGCGGTGCTCCCCGAAAGTGCAAAAGCCCCACAGATTGAAACATTTCTCTTATTCCCCACAGTCGTTCTCTTAACCAGAGTTAGTCTCAAGTTTCTTCCTCTTGTGTTTCTGCGACATCAACACCTGTACCTGTACTGTTTAGAAATCACCTGTGTCAAACTTTTGTGCTTTGTGTTTCCTTTGAGCGTCCACCGAGCACATTAACGTGCACATTAGTGTCCCGGTTTTGAGTCTTATCTTGGTTTTGCTCACATACTGGATATGACGTTTACATGGGACATAGAGAACCCAGATTATTCAGGACCCTGCATACATTGGACTCACTGCTGTAGGTGGTGTCATTTACCCTTTGAGCCGTGGTGGCTATCCAGAACCATCCAGTTCTTCTACCGGCAAACCAAACGTGTAAAATAAACAAAAAAACAGACACACTCTGCACCTAGACCTGCAGTACCCCTAAGAATGGTATCTTTTTTATGCATACGCATTAGAAACAGGGTTTTACTGACAGCAGCAGGAGATATGATAGGCCTGGTCCGTGTGCAACAGCCAAATTTCCACTTGTATATTAATAATTAAAGGTAGGTCGTGATGGTCAACAGAATCTTTATTAATTAACCTTTATTCCACAGAAAAGACAGCAGACAAGGGGGAAAACATGGCCCAGCTTAACTGGCTCCTGCATATCTGAACTTCCCACCCTCCCCCCGCGGGATGAGCCGTGATACCCTGCAAAGTAAATACATTTTAGCCACTTGTGTCTGTGATCAAATCTTTTTTTTAGTACCCTCTCCATGGCATAGTTTGCTTTCAGAGGCAGTGCCTTCTTCACTGCGATGGACCACTGCTTTCATGTTTTGTGCAAGGTCACTCCATCTCTTTTTAGTTTCATTACTTTAACGACTTAATCAAATTCATAAAGTGTTACCCCAGAATAATCTCTCGCAGTTGGAATCGATCAGAAGCAAATGTAAGAGTTCTCCCATGAACTGGCTACAAGCTGAATTTGTTGTGTAGGTAAATATACAGACCTTGCACACGTATGCATCCACATCATTGCTGCCGGATGGAAACCTGTTTCCCCATAAAGGTCCCTGGACTTTCTATAAACATCTTTGTTCACATTTGGTGGGAGAAATGTGAGAAGCAGAAACTCAGAAAAGCATGTAGATCTTCAACTAACAAAGAATGAAAATCAGCAGATTTGGCGTTTAGGAAGTTTTCACCGGATAAGACAAGACCAGCATGTTTTGCGGTTAATATGTTTGGTTTTTTTTATGATTACTGGCAACTTTCCCTTTTGTGGGCAAATTAAGGTCTACTCTAGATATGCTCTACTGCATGTTATTCCTCTTAATTCCAGTTTGTTTTCTAACTGTTGAAATGGTCTGAGTAATCACTATCTTAAGGGAACTAATTTTATCAAGACATATTTGATTCAGAGGAAAATCTTGTCTGCATTATGGAGTCTGCGCATTTCTTGTACAGTAGACTATTAAACAAATATTCATGTGGATACATTAATAACACTCGGTATAATGTATTAAAGTGTTCTCATTGATATATGCTGTAACAAAACCAAACTTGTGCTCATCTCACGCTGTCACTTATTAGAGAATAAGTTGCTAACAGAACCAAAAAACTTCCAGGGACACTTAAAAGGATCAATCTTTCTGGAGGAATGTCTGCAAACTGTGGAATGCTGGGAAGTGGAGGATTGGGTCGGAAGTGGCCTCTCTTAACCTTTAACCTCCAGAGTGAGACCTTTTGTCAAGTGCTCAACAGCAGCTTCTCTTCAGCACGAGGAGTCCTGAGCTCCAGTGACTGCTGTGGGACAACCCGACCCCTCCCCTAACTCCCCCTTTTGTTCAGAGTACTTGTGGGCATATGGATGTAAGGTGTGTGTGTGTGTGTGCTTGAAGTGACCTTGAACGTGTTTTCGTCAGACTCCGTACCTGCCCAGTTGACTGTAAATTCTCAATAGTATATTTTATATTAATATAGCACAAGATTGGTGCTGAATCTGGTTTTGTTTATTAAGGATGAGACACAGCGGAGCCCAGTAATCAGCCGGAGAGGAGACCAGGAGGGTCTCGTCATGGCCGGGCCACACCCACAGTACAGGGACACAGGTAGAGGAAAACACAGGGAGCAGGGAGAGACAGCAGGGGTCACAGCAATAACACATGACTCACGCTGTATTATTTTGCTCTCACTTGATCAGAAAGACTGTTCTCAGTCAGTGATTTTCACTCTAAAGTTACTGAGATCTGATGTGTTTTCAATGTGTTCCTTTAAGTTTTTTTGAGCAGTATATTTGTGAATGTATAGTTTAAAGAATAAACATAAACAGTACTTCCAGTATCTGAAAGAGCCTTGCAGGTAACTGAGAACAAACCTTGACTTACACTAAGTATCCCTGCAAAAGGCCTCGCGTGTATATTTTTGTAGCTGTGCCGACACTTAATGCATTCTTAGATGTCTCCCACGTGAATGTAACTTTGATGTCCGCTATTGTTTATCATGAAATACTTTCAATCTAACCTGTCATGTCAAATGTGCTCAAACTCTTGTGGCTACTGAGGCATTAGCTATTAGATATCCGAATGACAAATTAAGAATGAGACCTGCTGAACTTTTTGTAATTTTCAAGGCTAGCTCTGGCAAATTTAATTAGCAGGTACAAATGAAGCATTTCAAATGTGTGTGTGTGACGGGATCAATAGTGGTTTGGTAGGCCCAGTTGGCAGCTGCTGAGAGCAGGAAACAGGTGCAGACATGGCTGCTTGATGTACAAGGCGACTGAAATGAGATGAAACCACTTGACCCCCCAGAAGAACCAATTAATTACACAAAATCTCCGGCAACAGTGGAACTCCTAACAGCTCGACTGTGGCAGATCAGCGAGGAATGCCCCGGATCCAACACAGACCACCCCACACCTCCCCTTTCCTAAAATGTTTCCATTTATCTGTTTGAGTGAAGAGAAAAGATGACAAATTAACTGAGAAAAAGCACAAGAGTTGAAATTCTGCCTGGCAATTAGGTGCATTTTACAATGACGCTTGAATTTTTGCACAAACATGCAGAGAGGGAGAGAGAGAGAGAGAGGTAAAGAGACACAGTGAGAGAATGTGTGTGAGAGAGAGCAGAGATTGACAGTTACTGGGAGGATTTTCAACAGGGCTCTTTCCTGAGAGTATTTTGGAGCAGCAGCTGAGATGTTTCGCATGTTAATGCTACTGCTAATTATGCAACTGTGTGAAACTGGCCAGCAACACACAAACACACACACACACACACGCACACACACAGCACCACCTCAGAGACAAACTGGCCAAAAGCAAATACAACAGAAAATTTCCATTTCTACATCAGTACCATCTAGACCTCACTGTTATTTATCCTCAATCCTGCTTTGATATAATAGTATATCAATATAATCTGTATAATAATAGACGTCTGCGAGGCAGATGAGCTGTAGATAGAAGTTGGATAGTTAGCAGGAAATAAAGAATGTAAATTGGGAACGCGACCACAGATCCAAAAGCACCACCATTTACAAAGTTTCTGTATGCTAACTTCTGAACTGTGAGGCTTAAAAAGTAAGATTCCTTCTTCTTCTTTGTTTGATTCCTTGATTAATGTGGTTGGTTCACCATCGCACCAGCGTGTAAAACACCTAAATGTTGCGGCGAAATCAGTTCATTACATCGGGCCACCATCATCAGTGCAGACGAAGTACATGAGTATGACTCTTCAAGGTCAGTTTAAGACACCGATATTCATGCAGTTGTTGACCAACTAAACCATCCTGATAGTGATGACCTCAGTGGGAGCAGGGGGTCCAACCATTTTCCTTGCTGCTAAATTGGTTGTCAAATCTTTCATAGTCGTGGAAGTGCAACTGCACACCAAACTTTGATGAGAAATTTAGATTTCTCAGTTGTCATCAGTCTGATATTATAATTTATTCTTTTGTTATGATTTTAAGTATTCTAAACAAATATGCGTGACTGTTTGTAACTTTGTGTATTTGGATCCTGATCCAGATATACATTTCTAAGCAGTTTCCATGCATTTGTACAGCATGCATTGTTGTTGTTCTTTATAATATAGAGAGAAGAGAATTATTACCACGCAGAGATTTCGTATCCCCATTTAAATTCTGAGCTACAAGAATGAATATTTTGAAGGAATTTGATGCAAAGGTTGAATAAAATGATGTTATGTAACTTAAAATATGAGCATCATTTTCAGCCTTCAAAAGCCATTCGAACCCTCGGGTGTGTCAATCAGCAGTAGGTGCATTCAGCAGGGTGGAGGGGGTGGAGGAGTACCTTTGAGGTGTATAGGTATCAGGTGGCCTTCTCTTCTGAAGCACCAGGCTAAAATTTTGAACGCTGCCCTAATTGAGTGCCCCTCCCTTGGCCGGCATGGTCCTGGTGTCCCCCCTCTCAGGGCCCGGGGGGCCAGTGTGGCCGTCTGGGCGGGCCTGACCCCAAAACCCTGCCCGAGGCACTGACTGCCACCAGCCTGAACCCTCCCTAACCCCCAACTAGCTCACTCCCCTCTCCGGCTTTCTTTCTCTGATGCTCTGCTCCTCTCTGTCCAATTGGCTCTGAGCTACAGACTTCTTTTGTCTGTCCTCATTAGAATACTGATCCTGCGCTCACACACACACACACACACGTTCATTTTTCACTAATTGCAGTATCGTTAGTTGATCCATTGCTAGCCAGATGGTAAACAAAAAAATTTGAAAATCAAACAAAAAAATAATGGGAATAATTTCACACGTGTTTATTCTGTTTTATAAACTAAATTCCGTAAAGTAAAAACAAAGGGAATCAAATGGCTTGTTTTAATGCTGTTTTGAGACATTTCATGATAAATGTGTATTAGGTTGATCATTAGAATAGTGGAAAACTTGAATTATCTAATTGCATTTAATGTTTCATAACCCAAATGAATTCCCTAAAGACCTTCAAGATGCCTCTAAATATGTGTCTAATACACGTACAGTAAATGACTCAAGCTTTGTGAGCTATGATGCTTTCAATCCAAAAGGCATTTTAAACACATTCATTTACATACTGTATATGCGCTTTAGCAACAGGGGAAAAAGGATCAATAATTATGTAATCGGAGCTTTTCATGACCCACCCGCCAGCTATGTGATTGCACAAGTCATGGCTGCAGACGGAGTTTTAGACACAAACGGGGAGAAATCACAGACAACACTGTGCAAACGAGCCGGGCCGGTCCATTCAAACCTCCCTCCTCCATCCACTAGCAGCTGTCCATCATTTTGACTGGCAGCTCAGAGGAGGGCTCTGACGGGCAGATGAGAGCAAGAAGCCGATCTTTGCCTCAGAGGCAACAGCGGCAGTCCTGTGTTCTCCTGCCCACCTCCCACCACCTCCTCCTGCTCCCCTGCCCGCCTCCCACCGCCTCCCTCCTCCGCCTGCAGCCAATAAAAAGTGGACACTGTCTCATGGAGGAGGTGTATTGTTTACGGGGACCAGGGTGCTCTCTCTCTAGCTGTCTGGCTGGCTGTTGTTAAAACATCAAGGAGAGACGAGAAAGTGCAACACACGTAAAGTTGTCACAAAGAGCAAGAGCTGCATTTAAGAGCGTCACTCTGACATCTGCAGAGCTCTGAGAAACTTCACTAAACATTCCTGCACAGAGACGCTTCGTGCCACTGCTGCGCCTCCTTCTCCGAGCTCCCTGTGCTTCCCACGGCTGCCTTTGAATTCTTCTTTTTCACCCGCATCATGCTCTCCAGGGCCGACCTCTATCTCCAGGACCACCTTCATCTTACTTTTATGCACCCTCACCTCGCTCCTTCGGCCTCTTTTCATGGACCCATACCTCGCTCCACAGTATACCACACCTCGCTCCCCAGGCTCACCTTGTTCTCCAGGCTGCCTGTGTCCACTTGACGTTCCAGCTGCCTCTGCAGGCCCAGTCTCCACTCCACAGGCCCTGACTAGTCTCCAGGCTCTTCATGCCCACAGCTAGAGTCTGTTTGATGTTGCCCTCCTGGCAGACAACATAGGGGTTGGTGGACGGATTGGTGCGTGTGTGTGTGTGTTTGTGTAGAGAAAACACACTTGTGCACACAAGCACAAACATAAAAAAATAAAAAAATAAATCACACATGCACAGTAGCCGTAAGACGAAGGAGCCACATTGGTGTCTACGTATGTGTGTGTAGGTGTGTGTCTGTGTGTGTGGACCGTACTGGAATACACTCTTTTCTTGTTCACACACACAAACACAGAAAAAAGGCAAACATGAAAAGGACTGGGTGATGAGCGGCTGACAGCAGCTCGGCTCGATCTGGCCACAGTGGGCGGGGTTTCTTCTGATGATTGACACATGTCACCACCAATAAGACTACAGCCCGTCAGCTGTCAAGCCACACCAGGCTGGCTCGCAGCCCCTGGGAAGATATGCGGTGACAGAAAAATGTATTGTAATGGAAAGGCTTTCAATAGAACATTAACAAACAGAACGCAGATGACACAGAATTTGGTGCACGCTAAATTCAAAATCAAAGAACACAACAGGAAAGATACATTTAACTCTTGTGAAATGTTTCCAACAAAGACTAATCAATTACTCACAATATCTTGTATGGAAAAACATTTGAAAATCATGTGTTGTAATAAATTCTTACATTTTATGTCAAGGATTTTGCAGAAGCATGTCAGAGTCATGTCAGAGGTACATCACAAGAAGACAGAACTGTGTTTACCCCGAGGTAAGTTGATTTGCAGTACAAAGTAGGAAAGAATGCAAATATAAAGATTGCAAATAGAAAATATAGTATAAAAATACTTATATACTAAATATACACAATGCCAAAATACCAAAACTTTAGCGATATTTTACTTTCTGCTTTTCTGCATGAAGGAAAACCAACAATAATCCTCAAAACCAGCATATTGGTGATTCCTGGTAGAGCATAAAATACTGGAATTCATATGACATTAAACTTTATTTTCCAAACAAGGATATTCACTTGGTTGATTGGACCCTGAACAGTCATCTACTGTATTTCTCCTGAGTGAATGCAATGATGAATGAAATGCTTTATTCACCTCACTTCCAGCTGTCTGTCCTTCATCATGGGGGTGTCCGAGGTCGCTTCCAGTTTCCTTATACACAGCCCAGTCATGTGACCTGTAGATCACCATGGATGCCGAGTAAACAAAACAGTATTTATATAAAAGATACTATATTTACGCTCGGTGGACACAGAAATTCACAAGAGAATTATAAGTGACCATAAGTACAAAGCATATAATAATGCAGCCAACGTTTCAAAATATAACCAATATCACTGATAACAAATACAATTACATTTAAATGAATTCTGTCGCATTCTTCCATCCTGGTGAGCTGACAAACTGAGCCAGTGGTGGAGTCTGTACATGGACATTCATCATGTGTGATCAGAGTAAACTGAAGATTATGCTTTGCTAGGTTCAGAGAGGTACGTAGGCAACTGAAGCATCTGCACATTCTGACACGGCGCAGAAAATGTTGCACGGATATTTCCGGCTGCGCGCCTCTTTGCTGTGCTTCATGTTAGACTCAAGAGCACACACAGGTGGCGGCAATAAATAAGCAGTGGCTTGATTAGCCAGCAGGATGCACCTGAAGCAGCGAACAGCACTGGGGTTGTGTTCGAAACCGCCTACTGTGCGAGTGTCCAAAATAAGTCTCTAAGAAGCAATAATATGTCACTTTCCCCCCCCATGTAGATCCAGAAATTGTGTTAAAATGTTGGTATCTATGTATATTGGTGGTTTTCTGCGAATTCCATTAACGTCTGCTGATGTTTCAGGAACACAGACTGAGGTCAGAAGGTCATGTTATTACTTTCCCTTCATTCATCCCATGCGGACTGGACCGGTGGTCTCTAACCCGCCAAAGAACTCGTTAAAAACTTTGCAGAGCAGTCCTCCAGTGGTGAGCTAATCTTCTGTACTTCACTGAGAGAATTAGCATTGCAAATGATCTCTGATGAGCTGACCGTTATCAGTGGAAGGCTGTGATGGCGGTGGGGCTGCTGGCCTCATTTAAGCACTCTGGAGGCGGTCTTAGGTCTCACCTCAACACCCATTGACATTCACCGGTGACAGCTGATGTGCTCTCTATATGAGTTAAAGCCAAAGTCAGAACAATTACGTGTCAGTATTCCTCTAGTGTCTTGTGAGAGACACATCGGCTCTTAAAAGGAACATTTTGCTCCAGTTATTGCTCTTCAAGGGGATTCCGCTTTTTATAGAACTATTCTATTATAGTAAGAATTCACTTACTTCTCCCTCAAGGGGTACTACTTAAATGTCATTTATGTCAAGCAGATTATGACAAACTTTATGACTGCTTATTAAATATCGCATGTCACAGCCCATCAACCTTGATGTTGAGAGCAACATCAGAAGCGCTGTAATGATCAAATGTGGTTTTGATTTGAAATGAGACAACAATGAGGCGCCGTCAGAGGAGGATTCACATGCCTTAGCTCGCGGTTGTTGCTGGATGTACGGCCTATGGCTGGCAGGCTGCTGCTAGCGCTCTGCCAGGCAGATGAGAGCCGGGTTAATGTTGGGATTTGTTCCCTAAAGCTCCGACACAGAGGAAATACTGATCAGCTCTGCCGTCGGCCTCAAGACCTGCTAATCGCTAATCAGCACTTACACAGCCTCTGTCTGAATCACACACACACACACACACACACACACACACACACACACACAGGTTGAGTAGTGGCACAATTCACATCCTGGCATTATGTCTGTGTGTTTGTGTGCAAAGACGAAATATATATTTTGAGCTTGTTAAATTTTCACGTTTTTCTGTCCCGCATATTTGTATGTGGAACAGTGCAAACTTCATCTTAGTATCCTGTCGTTCATCAGGAAAACGATCTTCTCAGATGCACAGTTTTTGTTTCATTATTATAAGTGTCTAACTCAATATTGACTCACTAACTTTTTCAATGTTGGAAATTCTAAAATACAGATGTGTTATCTTTTTGTTAGCTAGATTACAGCAAATAAGTCATTTCCTAAAACTGCTATGCCAGGAACAAAACAAAGATAACGGCACACCTGTCCTGACTTTACTGGCTCTCTGTTTCATGCAGGTCAGACTACAGGCTACAGCTGATTACCTCCAAAGGTCTTCATAGAGTAGCACCACCTGACTTCCCCCACTCAGATCACAGGATGCAGACTTTCTCATTATTCCAACGAATAAGAAGCAATCTACTGGTGGCAGAGCGTTTTCTCAGATTTTGAAGTTGAGACCTCACGTCTTACCGCTCCTACAATTGAATTGCTCCCGCGCTCCGGTTTTAATTCCTTATTCAGTCTTTTCTATAATTAAGTAAAAAAATATATACATACATAAATTTGACATTGTTATTCTCTTTTTTCTCTGAAATAGTCATCTTTCTCTTATTTGTAAAGTTTATTGAGACACTGTGTGTCACCATATTATTTTTACCTATTTATTTTACAGGTCATTTGTCCAAAACCTGAAGGTGCAGTGTGACTAACTAACTAACTAATTCAGATCATTTTAAACTGAAGGTGCTGATAGATATTTCTACCACTTTTTAAATTATTTAAATGTAGCCTTTTTCCTACAAATGTGCTCATTTTATTGCCTCTAAACCGCCCACAGTTCCCTGTAAACATAATATAATATGAGTAAATCAAAGTGTATTTATTTTATTTTAAGAAGTCTTTCCAAACAGCCAACAGTGGTGTTCATCAACTTTACGGTGACTCCGTAATAATCCAAACTGCCTCGTAGCCATTACAGCAAAGGTGGAGCACCGATCTGATTTGTAATACAACAGGACAACATCCAGCCTCAGTATCAGGTCCCGGTGATTAATTCAAGATCTCAATCAGATCCAATATCCACAGCTGATTTCACTCTCCACCGCTCCCCCTGAAAATCACTATGATCAAAATCCCACCTCAGCCAGCTTAACCTCCTTGACCATGTGCAGGTGCTTCCTGTCGCCCCCCCCCCTCCTCCTCCTCCTCCTCCTCCTCCTCCTCCTCCTCCACCGCCGCCCCCTCCGCCCTCAGATTGGACCAGTCACATGGAGGGGTAATATGGGTATTGTTCTGGGCTGGGCCGGCCTCTTCACAGGAACATTGGATTCTGTTTGAAGTCGTGATCCGGCACGGCCGACTCACCTGCAAGATCAATACGCCGGGTTCAAAGCTGCCGGCTTCACAGAGAACACACTCTTATTAATTTATAGAAACTTCTAGAAACTTTGTCTGAAGGGAAAAACCTCCAACTCTGTGCGGTGGAGAGACAGGGGGAATTATTAATATATCTGGAGAGCGAAAGAGAGACGGCTGGGGGGGTTAGGCCGACCAACCATCTTCTAACACCTTATATGAATATTTAAATGAGTTACTGTTTGATGTGGATTGATCATACGAAAAGGTGTGTGTGTGACTGTGTTGTGTGTGTCGGGAGGAGACAGATGGATAAGGAAGACGGTTAAAAGACTCATTACATCAAGAACACGAGTGTGCGTAGGTGTGTGTGTGCGTGTGTGTTTAACTCATTATCGGGAGTCTATTTGAGTTTTCCTTTGTTGTCAGATTTGATGATTTGGTGGAAATTTCCAGACTTGGATTCAAAGCATTCCTGTTCGGCGCTCCAAGCCCGCGGCGTCAGGGAATGAAACACTCTGCATTTATATTTAATGATATCAATTTATCAACAGGAACAATCTCAGGATGTTGGCTCAGATTTGATTCCATGTTCCCCCTGTTTTTACCTGAGGGACACATGCACACGGTTTCTCATCGCCGTGCCATTACCATACTCCTCTCTGCCTCTCACGTCTGTGCGCTGATAATAACCAACAACCTCCTGACAGTGCAGTTCAACCTGTGCGTCGCGTGTACTTGTACCAACACTGAGGCTGGCGTGCCGAGGAGACGACGAGGTTCCGGGTGGAGTTCTCGCACGCGTCGCGCAAACCTTACAGAACCCAAAAGATGTAGGGAAGTTAGGAAAACGATGACTTATGTGCAGATAAAAAAAAGTTTTAACATAATATGTAATACAGGCAAACTCATGACTCATGACTTTATCTTTCAGAAATCCACAATCACAGCATGTAAACCATTGCTACTGAAACTGCAGGAGGATGTGTTTTAAGAGAGAAAAGGCATCACTTATGTGCTCTCCGATGATGTTTACCCACCCAGCAGCTGCATCAGTGAGTTCTATTTGTACAAATAAGATGGGATCAGCAACAATGTGGGTCATATTAGTGGTAGAAATAGTATCAACAGTAGTAGTACATTTGGAGTTCAACAGTATTTTATCACAATTCAATCCTGTATTATATCTGATTATCATATCATTTC
>JAVQJV010034557.1:0-20110 GCA_036024995.1 Gadopsis bispinosus
GTCCGGGGTCCTGCAGGCTGACAGACAGACCGCTGCCCTGTCCGGGGTCCTGCTGCCCTGTCCGGGGTCCTGCTGCTGTCCGGGGTCCTGCAGGCTGACAGACAGACCGCTGCCCTGTCCGTGGTCCTGCTGCCCTGTTCGGGGTCCTGCAGGCTGACAGACAGACCGCTGTCCGGGGTCCTGCTGCCCTGTCCGGGGTCCTGCAGGCTGACAGACAGACCGCTGTCCGGGGTCCTGCCGCCTCCGGGGTCCTGCTGCCCTGTCCGTGGTCCTGCAGGCTGACAGACAGACTGCTGCCCTGTCCGGGGTCCTGCTGCCCTGTTCCGGGTCCTGCAGGCTGACAGACAGACTGCTGCCCTGTCCGGGGTCCTGCAGGCTGACAGACGCTGCTGCAGGTTACTGTGCACACACACTGAGCAATCATGGAGACTCATCACAACAGGGAGGAATAAATATATAAAGAGAGTTTTATAGACAGTCCACACTGACAAACATGGTTGCCACCCGGCCAAAGCAGGGAACTGGCCCGGACCTTTAAGGGACCCAAAGGCTCCAGGTTCAGTGTAGCAGCTCCCTTGTGGTAATTTAATTCATTACAGAGTTGTTTGTTAATGCTGTATTCACCACTAAAGCACTACGTGAACTGAAGTGATACAGGCCTCATGGTAAAACCTGGTCATGACCTAATCTTCAGGCCCCGTCCTGTAGGGACCTCGACACCTGCATTCTTTGACTTTACACTAAAAAATGTAAAACAGTGTGACTGCTCATGCAATATATCATAGTTCCAGTCTAAAGTTATTATTATTCTTATTATTCAATGGTATAGTCTAAGAGTTTGGACGTTGGTTTTTTTAAAGTGTCATTTCTCTTTTGCATCATATCACAAATCTAGTACGAGTTTATATTGTAGCATCACAAGTTAGGCATGAAGAAACCTCCCAGCATGCACTGGAGCAACAGACTGGTGGACAAGTCTCATTTTCTGTTTCTCCATCAGTGTTATTGTGATTTACAGTGTTTCCACGATTCTTTTATTGTTATACACTTAGTTATTAAGGCTGACTGTGTTTAGACCTGGTGTTGTGTGAATTCATATCGTGGACTGACCTAGGCTCAAGAGGGGCTCGGCCTTGGCTCAATCTATTTTCAGAATTTTAGGAAATGAGGTGAATAAATAGTCTGCTCAAATAGTTTCCACTGACTTAAAAAAATACAGTTTCAGTTAGATGAGTGAAAATATGTTGAATCATTACCTCAATTCTTAAAAGTTGGGTCAAGGTTTCAGTGTACAGTATATTGTATGTACTTGGTGTATCTTCCTAAATAAATTAGTTCTCAGACATGTTGCCACTAACTTATTACTAATTTACACACTCAGAGTCGGAGACACAGGGACCCAGAGGGGTCAGCAGGGTTCACGGTTCATTTCTGCCCAAGGGCCCACTAGGAGCTGAATGCAGAACACAAAAGAAAAGCTCTTATGATTTTTTTGTGGACAACAATATGAATGAGTGACTAATATGAAGCGTCCATTCCACAACCGCTTCCAAAGTGCTCTTGGGCAAGGCAGGTAATCCCTTGCTGCTGCAGGACAGCTGTTCTGTAACGGACCCGTAAACTGGACACCTGAAGTTTCGTCCTGGCATCGACAGAAGACAGAACTGTGACAGGAACTCTTTGAAAAGGCATGTTCTCTTCTGCTGAAGCTAAAGCAGACAAGTTGAGTCGTGTGCAGCTTAAACGACCATCGTGACTAATCGTATTGTCGCTCCTGCTCACCCAGTCAGCTCTGAATGATTTAGTTTTAACCGCCTGAAGTCGTGAAGGATGCTTTACCATTTTATTTCGTCTGTTTTGAATCTGCAGCAAACAAACAAAATAGACTTATATGCATATAAATAAATATACACATTTATATATCCACGCATGTATGCACACACACACCGCATTAAAGAAAAACAACGGCCACAAACTATATATACTTCATAAATGAATGATTAAACAATTACACACATTTTCTTACGTTAAAATAAACAAACTTATTTTATTGAAAGGTCATCTGGGACTATTCATAAATGATGTGGTTTCCACATCTTTCCCTTTAATGCAAATCGATCATCTATCATCTACCTCATCTACCTCCTACAGAGATCCCTGTCTCACCTGGAGAAGGCTGGGAGCACTGTGAGAATCATGTTTTTCGATTTCTCCAGCGCTTTCATCACCATACAGCCCACACTGCTGGGAGACAAGTTGGAACAGACGGGGGTAGGCCTCCAGCTCACTACATGGATTCTGGACTACCTCACCAACCGACCACAGTATGTGAGGATACGAGACTGTGAACCCAACAGGGTTGTCTGCAGCACAGGGGCTCCACAGGGAACAGTTCTGGCTCCCCTCCTCTTCACCCTCTACTCTGCAGACTTCACACACAACTCAACCAACTGCCACCTACAGAAGTTCTCAGTCGACTCTGCAGTCATCAGCTGCATCGCAAACGGAGACCACAGAGACTACAGAGAACTGATCCAGGACTTTGTGGGTTGGTGTCAGCGGAACCACCTCTAGATCAATGCAGGGAAAACCAAAGAGCTGGTGGTGGATTTCCGCAGGTGCAAACACTCTCCTCCTGCACCAGTGAACATCCAGCGAACATTCAAGAGGGTGAAATCTTACAAGTACCTGAGTGTTCACCTGAACAATCAACTGGACTGGACCGACAACGCGCTGTACAAAAAGGACAGAGTTGACTATCTCCTAAGGAGACTCAGGTCTTTTGGAGTGCAGGGGACACTGCTGAGGACCTTCTTCTGTGGTGGCATCAGCCATCTATTATGGTGTGGTCTTCTGGGGCAGCAGCATCTGGACTGCTGACAGGAAGAGACTGAACAAGCTGGATAAGAAGGCCAGTTCTGTCCTGGGATTCCGCCTCCATCCAGTGGAGGTGGTGATGGAGAGGAGAATGATGGCTAAGCTACCACCTCTGATGGAGAACATGTCCCACCACATGCAGGACTTTCTAACAACAGCTCCTTCAGCGACAGGCTGCTTCACCCGCGGTGTGTGAAGGAGAGATACTGCAGGTCCTTCCTTCCTGCTGCTGTCAGACTTTACAACCTGCACTGCTGCCAGTAGCCCACAGACCCAGAACTGACAACTGAGAAGTCACAATGTGTAACACCGATATTCATACGTGCAATAATGTACCTCACACAAGGTCTGGTCTACCTCCCATATGTGCAAAAATGTAAACTCTGTAGTTTTTGTATATATACACACTTTTAGCTTCTATTTTTATTTTATTTTTCTATGCTCTAATTATTTACTACTTGTTGTTGCATCATCACCTTTGCTGCTGTAACACTGCAATTTCCCCACCGAGGGACTAAATAAGGTTCATCTTATCTTAAATTGTCCATAGATTCAAGTTTGAAAGCAATTTTAGCCACTGGCTATTTTTCAATTTTAAAAGATTGGGAATTTTATATTTCTGTTTTAATTGCTCAAATGAGAAGAGCCTGTTGCTGTTGTATCAATACATAATCTTGGTAACATCCCCTTCAGCCCATTTTCTAAATCCAACATCAGCAGTGCCGACTTTCCAATAGGCACTTCCCCAAATTGAAGACAACAGCGACAGTTGGTCGACATTGCTCCTATAAACCTTTGCACTTTAAACCAAACCACAATTGTATTTATTGCAAAAGGATTCTAATTATCTTTTTTTAGTTGACAAGTTGTTTTAAGTAATTAGAGAATAAATCCATAAAATCATATCCTGCAGTGCCGTCCTCCCGGGTCCTAGAGCCTGAGTCAAAACCTCAAGTTTGTAGCCACTGTTTTAAAATGTATATCCATTAAAGTTCATTTCACTCAAAAGCAGTATAGTAAACACCAATCTGACAGAAACCAAACTGTGATGCTGGACTTGTGGGGTGTTCCTGGTCTGCAGGGGTCAGGACCTACCAGAAGTGGTTCAAGGAAGGAGAACCGCTGAACTGGAGACAGGGTCATGGGCAGCCAAGGCTCATTGATCTGGATCGAAGTCTGGCCCGTGTGGTCCGATCCAACAGAAGAGCTTCTGTAGCTCAAACTGCTGCAGACTCAGGGTGCCCGAGCTGACTGAATGTTAGGGCTGATCCATGCACATTTGATATCGTTGCATGGGACACTGATACTAGTCCTCCGGTCTGATATTAGGGAAATGGGACAGAGTTGGTGATGAGAAAATTCGATTTAAGTGAAGTTTGGTCGTTTGTGACGGCCCCATTTTATCTGCCTTTTCATACATCATGACAACAACATGTGAGTGGAAGTAAAGACAATGTGAGTAATTAGAAAAGCAAATGCAAAAGCTTGAAGTCGTGTCCACCTCTGTAAGCTCTTAAAGGTTTGCCACATCCTTTTTTTCCCGCTTCATAAATGCAGCCATTTAAGAATCTAAACAGCTCTGCTAATCAACAGCATCTGGATCTGTAGTCACGCTATATTTAGCTCCCCCTTTCTCACATCTCAAGTCCCAGCTCAGCCCACCTACAGAACTCCTAATGCATTTCTGGAGAAGCTCAGAGAGAAAAGTTTAATAGTGGCAGCAGCTTAGATTAGTCTCCATGGTAATGACACCAAAGTTACAGTCCGACCGCCCTGCTCATCATACAGCTTCTGCCTGCACAGAAACAGTCTGTTCTGAAGGCTGCATGATGGCAGAGTTTCTCTACATGTGGTCTAAATGGACAGCAGAGACATGAACGATTAGGGGTGACGAATGAGTGACAGCTGGTTTGACTGACTGACAGTGGAGCTCTTCTCTGTTTGGGTTTCTATTAAGCCCAAACTGAAAACGCAGAAATCTTTGTCTTTAAACTGACTTGTAGTGCAAATGTGCAACGTGTCATACATCAGCAATAACAAGGTGTCTATGGCACATTTCCTCACTGGTAAACAAATCTACACAGTCAATACAGCGTGCAGCATTCAGTAATCTGCACTTTAATGATTCCAGTAAATGTGACAAGAACTCCTTTGATATTTTAAATTAGAGTCTATAAGATTCCTTCATTGGACCATGATCAGGGATCAGTGTCTGGACTGGTTAAGTCATTTTTCTATCCGTTTAACAAGCTTTCCTGTGGACCCCGACCACAGACTGTAAATAAAGATGGGCGACATGACAGCTTCCTAAAGGTATAGGTCATAAAAACAGAAGAGAAAAATAAGTTTCGTACTTGGGTGACATGATGACAACTGGGCCATCTCCGTGACAACTGAACAAACAAACAGAAAGAAACACAACCAAGTGAGAAGGAAATTAGAATAAACGAAATAAAGTCCGTCCTTCTTGGTGGCTGAGAGTCATGAGCTCTCTGGCTGGAGACGCCCCTGGATGTGGATATATGGATCTTCATCCAATGAAGCAGAGACGACTCTGCCTCTCAGACTGAAGTTTATAATGTGCATGATGGATCCCATGTATTCACTGATTAAACAGAATAATGGGGCAGACATGACAGATGATGTTTAAGTGTAAGTCAATAGGATATCTGTTCGGAGGCGAGTGGATGCAGACAGGTCATTTGTGAATGTTTTCTCACTGCCATTCACTCGGTTTATTTTTCTGTTTTTTTACTTTGTCACAATTAATTCTCGACCGTGGCAAATTAAACTTTGCACAAGACCCATCAACTAGCTTTTCCCGGAGCTTTCGCGTGCGTCTCACGGCCTTCACTCCCCCTCCTCCCAAACTAAAAGCACCTGTTATCACTGGACGATGAAGACCATAAGATGCAGCCAAAAGCACTAGAAGAAGCAAATGACTGAAATCTGTGTTAACATTAAGTTTCTCCCACAGGATATGAAGTGTTATTCGAGTGTTCGTTTTAGCTTAAAAAACACATTTGTCTGTTTTTGTTAGGCTTCATGGTGATAAAGGCACCTTCTCCTGACATGGAAGGTTAGTGAGCAAGGTGAACAAGTCACTTTCATTTCACGGCGACTTTAACTGGGGGGGGGAGTTGGTACATAAGCCGCACTCACACATTTGGGGTTTGGTTCATTTCATATTTAGCAGCTCGTGTGCGGCGGCAGATAGCGTATTAATTAAGTCAGGGAGTCACAGTGGATCAGTCAACATGCAGGATGAGGATTCCTGTGCGTTTCTGTCTGCAGGGCCCGAGAGCGAAGGACCGCTCGTCTTCCTTCAGCACACATCCTAATCCCCCCCCCATCCCCTTCTTCCCTCCACTCCTGACAGCATTTACATATCAAGGCTGCAGATACTGTAAATGTGAATGGACCTGACTTACCACTCAATAGCTGAAAAGGATTTAATTGAACTACCGGCTTCTCTGAGATTCATTTGCATGCCTGTTTTCATGCAGAGTGAGACGCCACACTGTCTGCAGCAGAGCTCCAGGGGGTTTCTTTGCCACTAAATGAAAAGGCCCTTGTTTGCTCTTAAACAACTCATTTTCTTCACTGTCATACCTACCATGTATGAGGCGGGGAGGAAACACATCAGCACAGAATGATGCATGATTGTTGGCCTGATTACAACGCGAATTACAGGAATGCTGCAAGCTAATGAAGGTTGGTGGCTAAATGACACAGTGTTGATTTTCTGATAAGAAACATAATTTAAACGTCATTCAAAAAAATTAAAGGAACACAGTCTGAGGTGCAACCTGGCGGCGTCGGATGGACCGAAACATAATGTCCCATAGGTCAGGCGATCGCGGGGGCCAATCAATGGTATCAATGCTTTCATCCTCCAGGAACTGCCTGCATACTCTCGCCACATGAGGTCGGGCATTGTCGTGCATTAGGAGGAACACAGGACCCACTGCACCAGCGTAGGGTCTGACAATGGGGCCAAGGATTTCATCCCGATACCTAATGGCAGTCAGGGCGCCGTTGTCTAGCCTGTAGAGAGGTCTGTGCGTCCCTCCATGGATATGCCTCCCCAGACCATCACTGACCCACCGCCAAAGCGGTCATGCTGAACGATGTTATAGGCAGTGTGACGTCACGTGACGTCAGGTGACGTTTATTTTAGATCCCACAAGGTGTACAGGTAACGGTGCTTTTTTCCAGTCCTCCAAAACCCCCCCGTCTTGTCCAGTCTCGGCTCCCCCTCCCCAGTGCACCCTCTGCCTTCTTAACCACCGTGTGATTACCTTCCACAGGAAGACTGCCATCTAAGACTTGGCCCCTCGTGAAGTCACAGCAGCATAATGTTCTCCATGGCTTCTCCAGGCCCTTTCACGTCTGTCACATGTGCTCAGGGTGGACCTGCTCTCATCTGTGAAAAGCACAGGGCGCCAGTGGCAGACCTGCCAATTCTGGTGTTCTATGGCAAATGCCAATCGAGCGTCACGGTGCTGGGCAGTGAGCACAGGGCCCACCAGAGGACGGGGGGCCCTCAGGGCACCCTCATGAAGTCTGTTTCTGATTGTTTGGTCAGAGACATTCAAACCACTGGCCTGCTGGAGGTCATGTTGTAGGGCTCTGGCAGTGCTCATCCTGTTACTTTTTGCACAAAGGAGCAGATACTGGTCCTGCTGCTGGGTTAAGGACCTTCTACAGCCCTGTGCAGCTCTCCTAGAGTAATTGCCTGTCTCCTGGAATCTCTTCCATGCTCTTGAGACTGTGCTGGAAGTTACAGCAAATCTTTGGGCAATGGCATGTGTTGATGTGCCATCCTGGAGGAGTTGGACTGCCTGTGCAACCTCTGTAGGGTCCAGGTATCGCGTCATGCTACTAGTAGTGACACTAACCCTAGACAAGTGCAAAACTAGTGAAAAACCTTTAATTTTTTGGAGCAAGGTATTTTTTATATCCAAGCAGGAATGGTCTAGACAAGTGCAGCATGTCTAATCAACTTTACCCACATATTTTCCTGTGCATAATCACATGCTATGAAGTTTGTGTTGGAACTATTTTCTACTGAAGAAAGAGCCTTCTGCACTGCCAGATATCACTAGATATCAAGTGAGAAAATGTTTGTTTTTGGGTGTACTGACCCTTTAACCCTTTAATACAGCCCATGTCTTCAGTCAGATCTCCAGTCAGTCAGTCTAGACCTGATGAACAAGTGCTATGAGATAACTTTGTTATGATATGGCGGTATATAAATAAAACTTAATTGATTTGAATAGATCTGGTGGACCGGAGGAACTGCATTTTAAGGTATGTCAGATATTTTCCATTGAATTGCTTTTTATTAATAATTTTTTATTGAACAGTTGGCAGTATAGAGCAGACAGAAGATGAGGGAGTGAGAGATGGGGATAAAATACAACAAATGTCCCTGGTCAGCTTTCAACAAGAGATATTTTAGTAGCATGGTGAGTGTCTTAAACCTCCAGGCCACCAAGATGGTCCCATCCATCATTTGTCTAAACTGCTTCTGTTGTTCAGGGTGGCAGTAAATCCATTTGCAGGGAGTGAGTTTGTGCTTTAGTCCTTCCTGTGTGACAGAGGTTTCCTGTAATCTTGGCAACAGCACAGACAGGTTGCAGTGGCTATGTAGTTTAATCAATATCTCCTGCTGAAGCCTATACATGTGTGTATTATATGGGTTTTTGTCAACTCCTGTGGCACATGTAATCACATTTGTGTTAGCAGTGTATTGTAGTGCACAGACTGAAGTATAATTACTGGCTTTTAGCAGTTTACTGTTAACGTAGTAGTTAGAGGCAAGAGAAGAGCCACGCTGTGAGGTGGACTCCTCTAATGTGGTACTAAATTGCTTGATAGAGACAGACATAAGACATAAGCAAGAGTAATAAGAAAGAGTCCATAAGCTATCGCTCTCTCTCTCTTTCTCCCTGTCTGCATCTACCATGATTTAAAGCCAAGGGGATGTGCCCTGTCGTGCCTGTCTATCATAATCATTTCAATATAAACTATGTAGGGCATGTTTAAAACCCAGCAGACTGATAAACGCCCTTTCATCTGCATTGACAGATGAGGCGGTTCAGCCTCTCATGATGACAGACATGGCAACCCGAGTAGGCGTTTCAGCACAGGCTTCTCGTGCCGACAACTGGGTGAGCGAGAGACTGAGGGAGAGAGAAATTCAGAAGGAGACACGTTTTTTTTTTTTTTAACGTTTCCAGATGTTTGATTAGAAGGTGCCTCGTTGGAGGTTTTGATGACTTACTGTATGTGTGTCTGTTTCTCTGGGTTCATTAACACATATTTAGCCTGTATTTTGTGCACATACACGCTCATTGAAAGCTGTGTGTGTGCGTGTGTTTCTGTGGAACGTGTGTGGTCGGTGTAGTGTGCTGTACAGTACAAAGTGTGTATTGGCATCTAAGACATGTCCCCACTGGCCTGCATTCCTCCTCTACCTGAAAAGACAAGGACACGATCACATCCATTCACCTAATGATAACGGAAAATCGTAACCATTATTCATAAAAAATTTAAATATCAATACACCAACAATACATCTCAGCTTAGTTTGAAAACCTTTGAATATTTAATCTAATTCTTCCCACTCAGGTTATTTTAAAATGAGCATGGATGGAAATGCACTTTTACAGACACACGCACGAACACACGAACACAGAGATGTGACATAACAATGCAGTAAATAATTTTTACATCTAAATGTAACGTTGATCTGTGTACTCAAAATACAAACCCATAAGATTTCTGAATGCTAAACTGATCATCACTCCCTCTTTATATTTTTGACACCTAAATTACAATTTTGGCTATCCAGTAAAATGCTTTACATACAGCATTAATTGGGATTAAATGAGGATACCAACTTATGTCTTGTCATTATATGCTATGCAGTGTTGGACAGCAGAATCCTCTACCAATAACTTGTTAAATTTTCTTGTGAATATTTATGGTCATATCAGCTAAAATGCACCCTGTTAGAGACCAGATAACTCTTTTGTGTCTCTATGTATTACTTTCCAACTCCACCACTCTCTCTCCTGCACCAGGTGACTAATACATTACAAGCTTTCTATCTCTTTCAATTAATGTACTGTCATGTCTGAATGAAGCCACAATGGGTATTGTGTTGTGTCATGTACTTGTAACACTGTGCAGGTGCATGAGTTAAGAGTTAATAAACTGCATTACTGTTGTGAATATTAGATCAGATGGGGTAGTACCTGTACCATTTATTTAAGTTTATTACATTGGTTATAATTTGTGCCATTATTACTGTTCTCATAATTAATAGTTTTGGTGTGATAATGTCCATGATGTGTGATGGTAGTTTCTAGTAGTAGCTTGGGTGTCCTTTGTCGCCTCAGGAAGGAGTCACAGATCAGTGGCCCCCTCAGTGTCTGCACTCTTCAGGTGCACAAATGTAGTCATAATGGCGTGGTCTCCATCACCTTACATAACTGTAGTACAGCCTGCAGAGCCTGCTCCGGCCAAACCAGTAAATATGACTGGCTATTTTATTGTTGTGTAAAATGGAGAATTTCCCTTGGCCACATGCACCCGTGGAGTGTTTGTTATTAAACAGAATAGATGCACGGGGTTGTTTAATACCTGAATAAATACACAAATGTGCAGCTGGTATCCTGGAGGTATCAGCTGCACATTCCTACAAGCAAGCCTAAATGCAGTTTAAGTGAGATTTATTCCTGGTCGGTTGGTTTCAGTCCGCTTTTTCCAAATCAGAATTTCTCTCAGAAGGGAGGTGGACAGACGAGCCTCTGGCATAACAGCTTGACCCTGCGCCTGACCTCTAGATGCTGGCATCAGAGGTGAGGAGTTTTGATTAATTCACTCCATCCTCTTAGTGGCTATTGGTTTAGGCTGCAGTGCTGATCACTCCGGTCAGTCGCGGAGTCTATATCAGGCAGCTGAGCCCAGCAGCAGCATCGGGCTCTCCTCTGGAATTGGGTTTCTCGACCTGGACTTCAAACACAGTCCTGAGGCTCAGGGAGGTGCAGGCAAGGGGTAGAGGGCTTGTTTCCTTTGGCCCAAGTGGATGTTAGCAAGCCTTCTAATTTGGCCCTCAGCCTCCGTGGCAAGCACAGTGTGAAGAGTTCAATATCTATCCTGGAAGAAAAATGTATTTCCCTAAGGGCACCATTCAATTACCAATCGATTCAATTAGAAATCTGCAGATTATTTTGATTAGTGAAATATTGTTAAAAAGTGTGGAAATAAATGTGTCCTAAGCAATGCAGACAGGCTCACTGGAGATTTCCAATCAAATACACACTGTCACATCATGCCAATTTTTCAGCCTGATGAATTTGGAGCGCTGAAGGATGATTTTCATGGTCTGAACCACGGTTGACTGAAATCACGCTACTGCTGTTTCCTCTGCTGCTCAGCACTGTCACAACAACTGTACTCCTGACAAGACTGAATTCATTTCTCAGCATTTTATCACTGGAGTAGAATTATAATGCAATGTTTCTTCTTGATAGTGTAACCTAGGACTGCACACTGCCGTGATGTACCAGTAAAGAGAAACATACATTAATTCACATTTTCTTTTGACGATTTTCTGTAAATTATGTTAATTTGCAGTAAATTTGGATGGAAACTTGACTTGTGCCAGGAATACTCTCTCCTTCCATTTTCCACCCTTTAACATTTCCTCTGTCAGATTTCAATGAGTCTTTTATCACAATCAAGGTTAATACAATATGATGTTAACTTTAAAACAAATTTCCATTTATAATCTCAGAATTTTCATTGGCTCGTTCAATACAATACTTTTGCCATTTAAATTGCTCTTCAGTCCAATTCTGTGTAGCTTCACAAAGGCCGTAAAAAGTACTAAACTGTCTTTCTAAAACCTGCAAATTGTGTGTCATATGCAGGCAGACAACCAGTGTGTCAGTAAGAGATCGGAAATGTCTGGTAGAGCTATGTGATAATCAAAGACACACATATTTGGCAACGGATGGAATTATTGTTTGAAGCAAGATATCCTCCATGTGTCCAGAGGTGCCTCAGGGCTGTGGCCGCGTAATGGGCCTGGCTGTAGTGGAATCAAAGCGGTGGAATGGCGCGCATGTGCAGTTCACCCATGGGTGTTTACAACCGTTGCCAGGGGTTACAGGCTTCAGTTTGCAGTGAAACCACTGAGTTTCAATGGTGTGGTGTCTTCAGAAGCCGCAGGGGATGCTGGAAAGGCGTTGGAGAGCTAAATTGCTTCTCTCTTAAGCCGGGCGGCAGTCCGAAAGGTGCCGGACGAGGAAACGAATCTGGGCTTCTACTCACGATACTTAGTCATGCCGAAGAAGGGAGGAACATTACGTTGAATTCTAGATTTACGTTTCCTCAATTTCTACCGCAAATACAGGTTCAGAATGCTCACACACAATGTCCTGTTCCGATCGATTCGGAAAGGAGAGCTTCTTGGTTCAAGCAAAGCAAAGAGCAAAGAGCTTCTTGGTTCCCACTTAATGTATAGACTACTTGGGCCTCAAAATAAGTTTAATTTCGGGCAGTTCTGTCTCGGGATCGGGTGGAAAAGTTTCGCTAGCACCTCGCCCTGTTTCGTCGGGGGAACTCAGTCTCGTTACGAGCCTGACTACGTCTGACGGCACTGATGGCCTCAGTGATTTCTGTGGTCCCTTAGGGGATGCTGATGATTCCAACGCTGGGTGTCCTCCCGGCAGCTGGACACACGACGTCATCTCAGCCGTATGGTGAAGTTATCCCCAGAATGCACCCTGGCTCTCCGTTGTTGGAGGGACCCAGGGGTGTTCTCCAGAGGCCACCCCCCTGGGTACGGTTGTCATGAGGAAAACAGTGACAACGGATACTTCATTAAAAGGGTGGGGAGCGGTGTTCGAGGGGAGGTCCGTAAACGGGACATGGCCCCTGAGGCTCCGTCAGGCTCATATAAATTACCTGGAGCTGTTGGCTGTTTTTCTTGCACTGCAACACTTTCTGCAACTACTGGGAAATTGTCATGTCTTGGTCAGGACAGACAATACAACGGTGGTGGCTTACATAAACCGGCAGGGGGCATGCGCTCCCTGACATTACACAGAATGTTTCAGAGTCTGATTTTGTGGAGCTGCGAGCGCCTGTTGTCATTACACGCCACACACTTTCCAGGTGTATTGAACAGTGGCGCGGATTTGCTCTCCAGAGGAAATCCTCTTTACGGCGAGTGGAGGCTCAATCCCGATGTGCTGCACCTAGTGTGGGAGACATTCGGCCGGGCGTCCATAGATCTCTTCGCATCGCGCAAAAACGCTCAGTGTCCTCTGTTCTTTTCGTTGAGGGACAGAGACGCGCCGCTGGGGGCGGATGCATTGGCTCATCCATGGCCGAACGTGCTGCTAAACGCATTCCCCCCGCTCAGCCTCATTGCCCCGACACTGATCAGAGTGAGGGAACAGCGGTTGTCTTTGATCCTAATAGCCCCGTATTGGCCCAGCAGACCTTGGATGGCGGAGCTGGTGCGGCTCTTGCACATCCGCTCATGGCCGCTGCCGTTGCGCAGATACTTGGTGTCACAGGCGCAAGGGCAGATCTTTCACCCGCACCCGGACTGACTGGCTCTTTGAGCTTGGCTCGTGAAAGGGTGAATTTAAATGAATCAGGGCTCACGTTAAGAGTGATAGAAACTATTCAAAGCACGAGAGCGCCATCTACACGCTCATTGGTAAATGGCGCGTGTTTGAGAGATGGTGCGAGGCTAGAGCCATCATTTCATTTCAGTGTTCTGTTGCTGAGGTGTTATGCTTCCTGCAGGATTTACTGGAAATGGTAAAGCTTTCTCCACCATTAAGGTTTATATTGGCCGCGATTTCAGCCTGCCATGTGGGTTTTGGGAATTCGCTGGTTGGGCAGCATTCTCTGATAAAGCGGTTTATGAAGGGAGCACGCCGGCTCAGGTCTGTGTACAGACCATCAGTGCCTTCATGGGATTTGCCTACTGTGCTAGAGGCGCTCTCAGGGTTGCCTTTTGAGCCTTTGGAAGGTGCAGATTTGAAGTCGCTGTCTCTCAAGACTGTCCTATTGCTGGCTCTGACATCAGCAAAACAGATAAGTGAGTTGTCGGTGCACACATCCTGCTTAGTTTTCCCCTGATTATGGAAAGGTTGTGTTGCGCCCCAACCCAGAGTTTGTGCAAAAGGTTAGGGAGTCTGCTTATAGCTGCCCCTCTCTGGAGCTACTGGCTTTTCACCCTCCACCTTTTGCAGGGGAGGGTGAGAGGCGGCTTCATTTACTCTGTCCTGTTGAGAGCTTTGCGCAGCTATGTGGACAGGACAAAAGAGTTTAGGAAGAGTAACCAGCTCTTTGTGTCTTGGTGCCCTTCTCATAGAGGGAGGGCTCTGACTAGCCAGCGCCTGTCACACTGGGTGGTGCAGGCTATAATTCTGGCTTATGAGAGCTGTGGACAGCAGCCCCCTGTAGGCTTGCGAGCTCACTCTACCAGAGGGGTGGCCACCTCATGGGCCCTGTTCTGGGGCATCTCACGTGGGTGACATATGTGCTGCTGCTAGTTGGGCGTCCCCGCACACGTTTATGCGGTTCTATCGCCTGGATGTGACAGCGCCGTCAATGACGCACTCAGTCCTGGGTGTGAGCTCAGGTTGACTGGGGGATAGCCCATAAGATGCAATTCGGGAGTGGGCCACATCTCCCATAGTGAGATACAGAGTGAGGTTTGAAAGAGAACGTTAGGTTACCAGGGTAAACCGAGCGAGGTATCTCACCACACTGCCCTGCTTGCATGGGTATGTGGAAGAAATACGCTGGTGAATGACGGGTCAGGCCCCAGGGGCATTTATAAGTGATACGGGAGGACCCGTGCAACTGAAGTCTGTCTCTTGACAGACGTGGTGTTATTGGAGCTTCCATGATTGGTCACACCAGAAGGCACTTCCCATAGTGAGATACCTCGCTTGGTTTTCAGAGAACCGGGGTTACCCTGGTAACCTAACGGTTTAGTCTGTGTAATCTGCCAGACTTGTCCCCTCTCCCTCCTCATTTGTTCCTGCTCCTCCTCCTACACCACACTCACCTCCTCCACCTCCTAATTATTTCTAACCTGATTTCTCTGACTTGCCCTTCTCTTCAGTTAGAAACATTGTTTTACAAATGGAAAAATGTTCTGATAGGGGGCACTTGCTATAAATGAGAGATAAGGAGTAACAGAATGCATTAATATGAAAAAGTCACTGATTATTAAAAAAGGGTTAATTTCATAGTTTGTTCTGGGGTCACCGTGGCGAGGGAATGAGGTTCGATGGTTGGGGTTTGTGAAACCAGATCTTCCAGCAGGCTTGAGGTTGGCACTGAACATGCTGCCTCAGGTGCGATTGCATCCACCTTGGTATTACTTTAGAATCTATGCCTCTGGATCGCTGCGCCACACCTGGACTAGAGCTCAGGTATCCAGGTTTGATTCCACAGGGATTCAGCACACACGTTCTCCAAGGACCACAGGCCTATTTGTTTGTTTGATTATGGGACAAATATGAATGTTGTTAGCAACAAATTAACACCATCTCATACAGCATTTGATAATGATTGTTGAAATCAACTTCTTAAGACCAAACAGCTGCCAGTTTTAGAGTCCTTCAACTTCATATAGTTCTTAGATTCACACAGAAAACATATTGTAATAACTACAAAATAGGTATGAATCAGGATGCTGACCACAGAGCAGACTGTCATCACCTTTCTATTCTTTATACTACAAGGCCCTACAACGCATTATGTTTTTCTCTAAACACATTTGCTTTTGCAAATTAGTGGTTTACAAAGATAAAAAGACACACATGTCTATCAGTGTTTTGTTCACTCATGATTTCCTTTTATCTTTAACCTTTTGTTTCCTTTTTTCTCTTGTTCTTAAGTGCCTGAAACCACAAAAAAAAACAGGTGTCAGGTTTCTGTTTATGCTCCCAAAGTAGAACTTTAAGGGCAGCTTTAATCTGAAGATGCGTTTTGAAAAAATCTATTTTTTCCAGTGAAATACTAGATTCAAAGACAGAGAACAGATATAAAGAGTTGACAGCCACCCCTTTTATTTGCTGTCACCCACCCTCCAAAAGGACAGGGCATTAATAGACTTATTTTCTCAAAGATTGTCTCTGTCTGTCCTCTTGCTCTCTCCTAGCAGCTACACTATATTAGTTCCACGTAAATAGTGTATCATGGGGTCCCTGTGAACAAGCCCCAAGCTAAACCTCCAAAAACTGATGTACACTGCCAGCTGGAGCCCTGTTAAATAAGCCTATCACTAAATGTACCATTCTAGTAGACAAACCATGATGAAACATAGCACCTTATTTGGAAATAGAAATATAAAGATTAAAAGACAGAGAAAAATGAAATCATATAATCACATGACAAATCAAGTCAACAAAGTCTGCATGTTACACAGCAGCAGACACACACTGCAAGGGCAGTGTGTGTCTCTGAGTTTGTGTGGCAGAACCTGGCGAAACTCCCGCTCCAGTACGCTGGCATTGTGCTTTAAATAAAGGTGGAAACTTGACAACAGTCTTTCAGCACTGCCAACTCTATTTGTCTACTGAAGCATACAAATAAAGAACATAAAGAAAGAAATTCCTCCATCTAACATGTCCGAGAACTTTTCACCAACTGCTTTGAACAGATTTTAAGCTTGAACCAGAGAACGGTTTTCTTCTCTGTTGCCTTTCAGTTTAACGGTCTAATGCAAATTTGCAGCAATAATGATGTAAGTGAGTTTTTGTGTCTTATACTGGTAAAAAGGTGTGGCAGACCGGGGTAATGTTACTGTTATGTTTTAGATTTATGTCCTCGGTGTCCTATGAGCTGCACCACAAGACTTTCTGCCTTCATAGCACAAGTTCATTAGCAATTCATTGGAGGAATATTTCGGGAGAAACATGAACAATTTCCACAATTTCAAAGTACATCAAACCAAACCTCAGTTGTACCACCATTTGTTACCATTACCACCATGGTTCTCATTTGAACATGGAACTCCACCACATCGGCGGCAGCTGAAATGTGAATTAGGTAGAATCAGGTGAACATACTAATCATGGCTTGAGGTTTGAAACAAACGTGTGCTGTTACTGATGGCCTTTCTGTTGCTCATTCTTTTATTTTTTCCACCCAGACATCGATGAGTGCCAGGAGAACAACGGAGGCTGTGATCACTTCTGCCGAAACACAGTGGGCTCCTTCGAATGCAGCTGCCAGAAAGGACACAAGCTGCTCACTGATGAACGGACATGCCAAGGTCAGTGACTGACAGCTGACAATCACACAGATTCTCACTGTCTTACTATCCAGACACAGGGTGTCACCCAGCAGTAAGGTCTAAACACACTCAGGGGCAATTGTTCTGGACATCTGTGGTGGCTGGGTGGGGCTCCAGGCATGAGGTCCTGTGCTAACACTAGCAATGCTTAGTACACAAGTATGACTCTAAGACAGTTACATTTACTCAGCAGTTGAATCAGAAAAGCAAACACACTCCGTCAGACTGGCTGCTTAACCTAACTGTCTCTTTCTCACCAAGCAGCAGATCCTCTAGAAACAACCTGGGACTGGGAATAAAATATTTCAATTCAACATGATGAATGTAGATAGTGTAATATGAAAAGTGGCAACAGCCTAGAGTTTAAGCTACCATCTTGCTTCTCTGTTTTTTGCTGCCATCTCCTCCTCTGAAAATGGGGGACTGTGCAAAAATGGCTATAATTCCTAAACGGTTAAACTCCAACTGCTCAAGTGTGAACATTTGGATATGTGTAAATGCATTGCTGAGTGTAAATGCATAAACATTCAAATACATAAATGAGAAAAGGTTAAGCATTTCTCTGAGAATATAATGTACAGTTTGTTGCAGCAGTGGACTTCCTCAGCTGGGTTTGAAGTGTACATGTGGAAGCCTCCTTGTGATCAGTACTTTTGTTTGTACGACCAAAGGCAGACTCTTGCTTACAAGTTGCAGCAAGCTAGACGGCAGAGCAGACAGACATAGAGCGAGTTTTATTAACAACAAAACCCAGGGTGTTGGTGTGTGTATGCATGTGTGTGCTGGATTAATTGTGCATCAGTGGTGGTGAGTTTGGAATTTTTAATAATGTGATGTTGAGTGTTGTTAGATACATCACAGCAGTGCCTATTTTTGACACACCTTTGCCACCATACCATGCCAGCCAATAACTGCCAGGTTTATCTCATCTACTGACGTCTGGGCTGTTCAGCTTCAACATGACCATAAAATGAAATATAATGTTTAATTTGTCAGGTCTTTCAATGCCAGTGAGCTTTTCCATAGAAAAAAGCTGCTGGTGATACACTACATGCCAGAGTTAGAGCATTTGCCAGCACTGGCTAAGAAACCAAAGCAGAAAGATTAATTGTTTTCCATAGTTGCAACACAAATGATTCTAAATGTTTAGAGAGGCAGAGAGCTGGAGAGAATTTTTGTCAGCAGTTAGATAATGTCAGCAATCACTGTCAAAACACCTCATTGTGACCGAAGGTGTGTCACAGAAAAACAGCCAAACCAGAAACCCAATTTGTTTTATATACAGTATCTTTCTTTCACATTAACAGCTGTAGACACCTCCTGTGTGCCCAGCTCCGTTTATGTAAACTCTGCTTGTGGGCTAGCTTGAAACAGGCAAGCTTTTCCTAAATCCTCACATGGACAGTTGCCTGGAGTATTTACCAAGCCAACATCCAGGCCTTGCTTCCGCCACATGACAAACTCCATTATAGCATGTTGTATTTTTAGCCCCTGTAAAGGTCTCTGGAACAAACTGAAATAAACCAGGTGAGCTTGAAAGGCTGGCCTCCATTCCTGATAGGTTAATAATATTTAGTGCTGGACAAGTATACATAAACAAATGCGCAGACAGGCACATGCTCTCATTAGACTGATTTAAACCATGACTGAACCAGTTCATAATTCTATTAATGTGTGTAGAATCCAGTCCACAGCTGTGTAGCACCATCGACAAGACATCAGGTTTTCATGTGACTTGTGAGGCAAAACTTTCTGGTGCAGCAACCCTAAAAAAAAACCTCAAAAGTGTTTTTTTATCAATGTGCAAAACATGTTAAATTTGACACTGTTTTGATCCATAATTCAATACTAAAACCTTGAATTATATTTTTCACATAATTATGTCACTAATAGGTTTTGTGGGTTACAAACTCCCTAAAGACAAATTAATTCAGTTTATTTATATAGTGCCATATCATAACAAAGTTATCTCATAGCACTTGTTCATATAGAGCAGGTCTAGACCAACTCAGAGACCCAGTAATTCCCACCATGAGCAAGCACTAGAAGGCAGTGGCAAGGAAAAACTCCCTTTTAACAGGCAGAAACCTCAAGCAGAACCAGACTCTAGTTGTCATCTGGCTTGACTGGTTGGGTTGAGAGAGAGAGAGAGAGGGACAGAGTGAGAGCAGGAGGAAAGAGTGAAAGCAGCACAGTACAATTAGTGAAATACACAAGTCAGTAACCATCAGAGGTTACACAGCATATGTAAATTTACATCAAGATAGTGATATGAGGCCTGCTTCAATCGTTGGATCCAATTTTTGTTCCTTAACTTTGGGTTGCTATGCTGGCCATAGTAAATTCAAGTTGTGCAATACATTTATCAAAGTTGGGGAAGTTTGGAGGTCATATGTCCTGACACCACCACATCCACCACTGAGAAGACCATCTTCATTCTTAGTATGATGATGCAACTTATTAACCTATTTGCATTGTTCACAACTCTTCAGCAGATTTCTGATTTGCTGGTCTGGACGAAAGACAAAGCACCAGTGTCAGAGAGCTTTGTGTTGCTGAAATGTATAAGTTCAATACTCTATATTGGGATATGGTACATTTTCTTACTTTTATTTACTTTAAAAACCATATATGGATGAAATGACCAGATGGCAATGTATGTTTTAGTCCAATCTAGTGAATTAAATAAATACTGGACAAATCAAGTAGTTGTACTGTGTTTGATGTGTGTTCTCTTTCATCCTGCTCTTACCTTACCCCCCCTATATCTTCTTTTTTCTCTCTCTACCCAACCGGTCGAGGCAGATGACCGCCCACCAAGAGCCTGGTTCTGCCTGAGGTTTCTGCCTGTTAAAAGGCCGTTTTTCCTTGCCACTGTCGCCT
>JAVQJV010034562.1:0-16967 GCA_036024995.1 Gadopsis bispinosus
CAGGAGCAGCACTAGGAGACAGTGGCAAGGAAACACTGCCTTTAACAGGCAGAAACCTCGAGCAGAACCAGAACCAGAACCAGGCTCTGGGTGGGCGTCATCTGCCTCGACCGGTTGGGTCTATCCACCTGGTGTGTGTGTGTGTGTGTGTGTGTGTGTGTGCGCTACCCAGTCAAATTAAGAAGGTGTCATTTACCTTAAACCACAGAGGCCAAAGCCATTAGACACCTTGTATTACATCCAAACACACACACGGTATTAATACGATGATATGTCCTAACTGCTAACTACGGATGAGGTCGACTAGTCCATTAAACATCCTACCCTTGTTTAGTCGGCACCACTAGTCGGTTAAACTCATCAATATGTTATTAATGTACAATGCCAGTTAACTGTTGTGTGTAAGATGTTATGCAGCCACCCGCCACTAGGCAGGGCTGCAGCCCGACGCTGATGCCCGGATGTAAACAAGCAAATTAAAAAGTGGGACGAGGCACGGTTTGGCAGTATAAAAATAAGGTGGCATGTAGGCTACGTGTATTTCCTGTCTCTTACCGACAGTCCACGTTGGTTTCCTCTGTGCCGGACCGACGTCAGTCCCAAACCCTAAGCAAGACGTTATTCTTGCTTAGGGTTTATTCTGTCAATAATGACAGAAAGGTCCCTTACAGTTACGAGTCAGCTGATTTTAAACCCAAACCACGATCTTTCCCTAACCTTATCAAAGACGTTTTTGTGCCTAAACGTAACCAAACTCTGACCGTGGCAGACTGGATTGAAAACATTTTGGAAGGCACGGTTCCTGCAGGCAAATGCTTACGTGGGTTGAGAAATGTCATCGACGGAGTGAAGTGTGGAGGACTTAACTCGTGCAGAGCTTCATGCTAGCCCGCCGCTGTCACTATAGCTCCCCCCCTGAGATTTGCTATTGACACATGATACGTCACTGGCTTCCCATCGATGATCACTGTGATCGATGGAGAGTCCAGCCAGGCTTGAATAACTACACCCAGGAGCTGAACCTGAGCCGATTTCCTCTGCAGCAGCAGTGTACTGGAACGCAAGAAGCAGCACAGCACTTGCAGACGATGGCTTTCTGTTTAGAGAATGCAGTGTGGCAGCATGGCAGGCTGTTTTAAAATGACCAGACTCGGTGCCTCGTTTCTCCTGAGATCATCACATCAAGGAGAAGAAACGGCACCGTTGTCAGTCAGGAGATGCACACTGTGAGGGAGTCTGGTGATTTCACAGCACATACAGTATGATGATGCCAGTAAAGGCAGAACAAGCTGCGTCTTGAAATGTTAGTTTAGTTGCTGCTATGCAGGTGCACTGGACTGTAGTGTAACTGGGTGGAGGCCAATAATAATAATATAGGATGTCATTCTTCTAGGTAAGGTGCATTAATAGTAAAAGCGAATTAGTGATACTGTTGAAAGAGTACTCCTGCACTTAGTGTTGCAGTTCCATTAAGCTGGGAGACCTGGCTGAGGTCTATAAGAAAATGAAGGTTTGTCAGATTTGAAGCTGCAGAGAAATCCTGACTCTTAGACCTTTAGTATGGTCCAGTCTCCAAAAACACTGGATCCTACGTTTCCCATAACAAGCTATCTAATGCTTTCATTAGACCCTGCTAACCAGCCACATGTTTCAAATCCTTTAGAGCAGGTCTCCCATGACGATGAAGGCGATGCACTCGTTTTTAGGTTGCATTCACATGGCTGGATCATTGTAAGTTGTTTTGGATAAAAGCATCAGATAAACACATGCAATGTGATTATTAATTTGATTGCATTTATATAGCATTTATATCGATAACACAGGGCAGGATCCACCCGAACCACATGAAGCAGACAACTCGAAAAACACGCACCAGTCATAGCAATAAGCTGTTTAATGTCACGAGATCCACGATGCATCCAGTAATGTGCTGCGGTTCTCTGTACGGACGAGATAACACACACTGTCTTGTTGCTCTGGTTTTGTTCTCCTCCACCTTGTCTTGTCTGCTCGCCTTCCAACACTCGCTCCACACAGACGCTGTAGTTATCACAGCAGGACAGAAAACAGTCCCACTGCTTAGCTGCATAGCAGGGTTTGGCAGTTAACACACAAAACTGCATTTTAGCTCAGATGGTGTATGATTCTGTGTCTGATGATGGCCGTGATGCTTAAATCACACAGACATGTTATAGCTCTGCATTGAGTGCAGATTTACATCAGACATGTATATATATGGCTGTGTGTAACTTAATGTCACTTTATTACACAATCAAGTGATCCTGGTTCCAGTCTGCTGTGGCAGTTCTTCCAGCGGAAATAGAAAATACAGCATTTCTGCCCTAAAAACTAAAAAATGTTTGCAATGTTTTACGCTCAGTCGAACTCCTTCTACCATCCAGCGACACCCAGGGGCTGCAGTCTGTCATTACAGAGTGTAGAGTAGTAAACTACTAAGCCAGCAGGTCACAGTGTTGGTTAGTGTTGACAGTGTTTGGGCACATTTCTGTCCTGCCCTTCTTCTGTCTCTCTCCGTCACCTCTGATACTTGTGCTAAGCTAAGCTAAGCTAAGCTAGCAGTTTAAGGTGGATCCAGCAGGTATTCCCTGGGCTGGACGTGGTGAAGGAGCGCCATCACATGGAGGGGCAAATCTGTAATATGTGACCTTTACAACAGGAGCTTAACCTGTATTTTGGCATATTTTAGCATTCATTTTAAAGCAACACTGACTCAACACACCATTGTAGTTATGGATTTGTGAACATCTGTTACAGACACGACACGACAGCTGCCCAAAAGTGAAGCCAAAATATCTCGATGGCCTGTCATTTTTGGTATTTCTTATCACGCTGATGTTTGTTCAAGTGTTTTCTGATGAGTGTGGTTGTTATTAGTTATCGGATGCTATGGAAAGTGGGTGTGGCATACAACGTGGGGTGTGCTCGTGATTGGTTCTGGCAGGCGTGTGGGCGGGACCATCCCAGCGCAGGATGGCGGCGCCTGTATCCGGGATATTCTGGCTTCATGTTAGTACAGCCGGAGGAAGTGGAGACATGTCGTCCATCTTTACATGCGGCCCGTGATTGTGACCCGCGGCTGATTGGTTGGAGCCTCCCTATGGAGGACACGTTTCCTGTTGTCGTGTTGCCCTCACAGACGCTCTTCTGTGTGCTGTGACTCACAGTTTGTGTGGCGAACAAACTTTTTTCATATTACTTTGTTGCCTCCGTCAGCGCCTCGCCACGTGTGCGCGCTGCCTTGTCAGCGCGTAAGCTGGGGGTAACACGGCGGAATGAAAGCAGCAGGCGCGGCCTCTCCGGTAGCTGTGTGTTAGCAGGGTCAGAGCCAGTGTCCGGGGCGTGGAGGCTGCTAGCTGCTGTGTGCCACACAATTCAAGGCCAATTAGCCGGTAATGAAAAGCTAATTAGAGGGTGTTTAGCGCCTGACAGTAAGTGGGGCTTCTCTGAGGAGAATGATAGTGTTTCTCTGCGTCGCTGTCCCTCGTGGTGTGTGTGGCAAACAGTTAGCAGACGCAGGCTTGTGGGGTTTCCTAGTATAGAAACAACACGGCAATTATGCACTTAAGAGCAGAGAAGCAGAAATGATTTCAATTTCCAGAGCGTCTGCAGTTTCCTCGAAGCAATATTAAATCTTAAGAGGAATTATTTAACGCTAACTGCTGGAGCCACCAGTGTGTCCATCAGTGCACGCTGGTGGTACAGCCCAGCCTTGTTCAAAGCAACACAACTTCATGTCAGACATCTTAAAGTTTTCATCAGCTGATGCAGTTTGCGCATGCCGGGACTGAACGATAGTGCCATATTCTGCATTATGGAAAAGTCACTGCAACGGTGCTTGAGCAGGAATTTAAGGGCAATTTCAGGATTAAAGGGATAAATAAAAAGCCCTGTAAGGTCAGGGAATCTATTTAGTATGTGCTTTCTGTCTGGTTATGTTTGTTTTTCTCTCTCTCTGGTTTCCTTGGTGCCTTGCTGATCCTGCTGGTGTACCTCTCTGGCTTGGTAGTGGAGTACAGGGCGACGTTCTGGATTACATTGGATTACTAATGTCTTGGAGACTAGCTGGTTCTTCCCCGCTTGTTCTCTGATTTCAGAATGTTGCGGGAATAACGGACTGAATAAAACTGCTTATGTTGTAAAGGGAATCAAATACATAATCTCATACCGGCAGTTTGTTTACCCCGTTTCAGGAAACTGCAATTTCAGAACATTCTCCATTTCCTGAACCTTTATACAAACAATTTACAGACACATTCATGCTTTAATACATGTTGTGTTGCATAATACAGTGACGAAACACCGTAACCCAAGCAGATGTTGTGTTCACTGGGATGAGATGCATACAGAAGCCTCAGCAAAGTCCCCCAACACTATCACACACATTTAGGCGATTCTATGCTTTTGTAATAACAAATGGAAGAAGTAATGTAATTATCTTTTTATCTTACATTCACTGAGCCTCCCCTGAAACTGTGTGGAGGCCCGACTCCCACTTTAAAAACCTCTGGCCTAAAATAGGCTAAAAACACTGGTGCGGTCTCTAAAATCGTACCAGAAATACCTAAATCAAATCATCATCTACCTACATGCGCAACGCACACCGACACACACACACACACTTCAAAATGCCTGTAAAAAGAGAAATGTGTTCAGAGCCCCACATGAGAGGAAACACAAGCCCAAGCCGAGATTGGCTGCAGGGCGCGACATGGCAGCTCCAGCCTGCCGACGGCTTCTCTCTCTGGTAGATAGTCCCTGTGAACACTGTTGTCACTGATCTCCGAACAGTATTATCTTAAGGGCAGAGCAGCATATCAGGAACATGTGCTCGATGTCAACCCGCTGCACCCCAACCAGCCCTCAGGGCAGAGCTCAGTGTGGAGGCACAGGAATGAGCTCCGATGGCCACGGGTATGTGTGTGGTGTCAGACGTAGCGGCGAACACGTTGCCCAGATGTGTTTGTGGTGCTTCCAAATTCGACTGCCCCTCCGGTTTTGTGGGATTGCAACAACTGAAAATAACGGCAGGCTAAATTCGAGCTCCACATTAGTTACAGCAGTGATTCCACTGCTATCCAGTATACATGTAATAATCAGCACCATAAGGGGTTAAATGGACTTTGAACGTCTCGTTGGCTGCCAGAGTCAGTCCTGACACCCCCCCCCAACCAGTGGAGCATGTAAACCATTTGCAATTTCCACACAGTCCCACCTGACAGCACAGTGCTCCGGCTACAATCCGCCCTGCTTTAATACTGTTTCCATCTGTCGGGTTATGGATAAGCAGACCTGTACAGAACAGAATGAGGTATAAACAAAGGTAAATCAAATAAATAGTGTTATTTAATTCCATGTGCCTGCGAGGAGTGCCACCATGCCCAGAGGCTGCTGCCGCTGGGACGCGTGACTTTCATTTTGTGCCCACGCTTAACACACGTTCACACACGACGCGGTAATCTTTTCCAAGCCGCAGGTTATTAACACCGCTGCCGGTTGGCGTTCGTCAAACGTAATGAATAGTCGTATTTCACTCTCACGCTTGCCAGGCGGCTCGGCCCTGTAGGTTGTGTTCTTAGAAATGTCCAGTGTTTTGCTCAAAGGCATTTCGCTAGCGAGCACACAGTAGCTGTTGGAGTAGCTGTCATACATATGCAGCCTTGGGTCAAGAATCACAGCTGGAATCAGCAAGATTTGCTCTTGTCAGCGATGACATCACCCGTGTAAAAGATACTTGTCTAGAAATCTGTTTGGGAATCATATAAAAAGCAATTCCTTCAGATCTTGTCTAGTAATGTCTGATGATTTTGTGTTTAGACATTTTCTCTAGGATCAGAGTCAATATGGTGATTGGCGTCTGTCCATCCATGGTTACTGTGCAAACAGACACTGCTAGTAGCTAATGCAGCATGACCTTACACGCTGTTTTCCAAAATGTAATAATATTATTAGTATAATATTATTCAACTTCACTGTAATTAAACAGATTTCAGGTTTAGTCTACAGCTAATTCACTGACTCCAGGGCAGAACTACACTTCCTGTTTACCTTTCTTAAAACAGTAATTCCCACATTTAGTTGTCTTATGTATCAGATTATGCTAATTTGTAAACCCATATATTTTCTCACACATACACGGATGAAAACAGTATGTGTTTTAGATTAGCTGTGTTACTCCTCAGTCTTTCCACTTACTCCCTAGTAACTGCAGCAGTGCCTCTGGTTAGGAATCACTGACCTAAATCATGATGGGAAAGTCAAATCATATGAATCTCAAATGGAAATAAGAAAAAAAAGGACAGAGGTGATAAAAACACCATCAGGTTTTAAGAGTGCTAGGGCTCAGAAGATCCCATCAACCCAGTTCTTATATCCCTGCAATACTGACACTATCCTCTATTCCTTCACACACTATCTGTGTGGCTATACAGGCATATAACCCAAACATTTCAGATCCTAGACCACGTATAGCACTCTTAGGTTTGATATAGTGATATAAGTCTGTAAGTAAATAGAGAAAACTGAACAAAACGCCTGGACTCGCACCCTGGATTGAAAGGGTTAATGCAGTGCAGAGGCATCATTAACGTGCCTCCCTGCTGGCACCAGTTTGTCGGAGAGATGAACTGACCCACTAAAGCTGACTGAGACTACTCTGAGACACTTTCAGCAGGAAAGTCCTTGAAACCCCCCTCACTGACTGAAGTTGACACTGAGTTGACAGTTTAAGGTCAGACAAGAACTGAAGTGTTGTTTTTGGCATTTCACTCAGGTGGATTCTAGCCTTTCTTCCCTCACTGCTTGTTGAATTGTGTTTTAAATGACAGCCTAGGCAATGGCTTGCATAGTTTCATATGAGGTGGTTTAATGGTCACTCTCACAAAGCCAAATGTTTTGTCTTTTGCTCAGAACCTCAGGCCGGATTGAGGTCCTGTCTGAAACAAAAAACGGTTTGTACTCTTGCAGGAGCTGAGAATTTGTAGGCTTCCTCGTGCACTTCGGCAGGGTGTTATTATCAGCGCGCTCGGACACGGTCTGTCGTTTCCCACCCCATCCCTCCATCCCTTGTGGTGGAAAGTGCAGAGTCATCAAAATGCAGACCACTGTGGCACTCCTATGGCCACAACATGGCTTTCACCGGATCAGGCTTTTCTCCCAAAACCCAGATTGGCACATATTTGTGGCTGCTTACTTTCAAAACACTTTTTTTTTCTGAAAAAGAGAACAAAATCTGAACACAGCAGCTACTTGACTGAGTTTCAAAACCATATCTGGTTTGCTTCTGCAGATATTACATGGCTTTGAGACACAGGGCTACAGTTTCATGTATTTCAGGAAAAGGGTTATGATAGGGTCATGGTGTGGCAGCCCATCATTTTGTTCTCTGCAGTTATTTTCTTTAGTGCTTGTTTTGGTGATGTTACACTTCTCTTCCTAGCTATACAATTATTTTGTTCCTTCTCAAACCATCTCTGGTTTTTCTGAAACTTGCAATTGACTGCCAGTGTCCAGGGACCACACAGGGATGATGTCAGCCTATTTTTTTGTTGCCCAGTAACTGTGCATGCCCCCTCCCTCCACTTCCAATCAATCTCTGTCGTCTAATGGATAATTAGTAGCCCATAAATTCTGTAAATCCCTCTCCTGTGGCTAACCTTTCCCTTTCTGTCTCTGTGTGTCTCTTTCTGTTTCAGGATGGAGTGATGATGGGATGGATGTGAATATGGGCCAGTGGGCAGGCATGCAAGCCCCTCTCCTCAGCCTGGCCCTGCTGCTGCCGTTGCTGCTCTCCAGGCCACCACCCTGCTGCAGCCAGAACACCCAGGGGGCCCCTCAGGATGGACCTCACCTTGGCTTCACTCAGGCTGTCTACCATGCGACGGTGTATGAAAACTCAGCAGCACGCACCTATGCCAACAGTAAAGTTAAAATGGGCATCCACCTGGCTCAGCGCTCCTGGGAGATCCGTTACAGAATCACCTCAGGTGATGAAGAAGGGTTTTTCAAGGCAGAGGAATATGTGCTGGGTGACTTCTGCTTCTTGCGCGTAAGGACTAAAGGTGGCAACGCAGCTATCTTGAACCGAGAGATTCAGGATAATTATGTATTGACAGTGAAAGCCTCTGTCAAGGGAGAGGCCCTCCTGGAGACCTGGACTAAAGTCAGCATCCAGGTCTTGGATATGAATGACCTGCGACCCTTGTTCTCACCCACCACTTACTCCGTCACCATAGCGGAGAGCACCCCTCTCAGGACTAGCATAGCACAAGTTACTGCCACAGATGCAGATGTTGGCTCCAATGGGGAGTTTTACTATTTTTTCAAGGAGAAAATGGAGCTGTTTGCAGTACACCCAACTAGTGGAGTGGTTTCTCTCAGTGGAAAGGTCAATGTTGATGAGCAGAACCGGTACGACTTAGAAATCCTGGCGGTGGACCGTGGCATGAAGCTCTATGGAAATAATGGGGTCAGCAGCACAGCCAAGCTTTTTGTCCATGTAGAGCGCATGAATGAGCATGCCCCAGTCATGAATGTGGTCACGCACAGCCCCTCGTGGCTTGATAAAAATCCTTTGTATGTCATGGTCACTGTTGAGGACCTAGATGAAGGCTTAAATGGAGAAATAGACTCAGTGGCCGTCGTGGGTGGAGACCCCTCAGAGCAGTTTTTTGTAGAAAGATCTGAGGAAGGCGAGTTTGCAATAAAGGCCTCTGAATCAGTAAACTGGGAGACTTGCCCTTATGGCTGTAATCTCAGTTTGCAGGCTAAAGACAGGGGAACCCCACAGAAGTTCTCTGCCGTCAAGGTTGTCCACATCATGGTCAAGAAACGTCAAACAGCGGAAGCTAAGTTTGAGAGGGAGTTGTATGATGTTAGTCTAAATGAAATTTCACCACCAGGCACAATTGTAGAGGCTATTAAAATCAATCCAGAGCCTGATGATGCAGAATATATCCTGACACCTTCTGCAGATTCAGTATTTTTCCAAATGAACACCCTAACAGGCGTAATCTCCACCACTCGCTGGTTCACTCAGGTGACCCAGGGTGTCTTTAATCTTGAGGTATTGGAAATAGATAGTGAGCTCAAAGTTAAAGTGCAGGTGACCATTGAGGATGCCAATGACAACACACCAACATTTGATCAGTCCTCTTATGAGGTTTTGGTCAATGAAAGTGTACCAGTTGGGACCAACGTATTAACCGTTTCTGCAGTGGATGAGGATAAAGGAGAAAATGGATACATAACTTACAGCATTTCCAGCCTTCAGCCATTACCCTTCAAAATCAATCAGTTTTCTGGTATCATCAGCACCACTAAAGAGTTAGACTTTGAATCCTCGTCAGAAAGCTTTGTGTTTGTTGTCAGAGCATCTGACTGGGGGTCACCATACAGGCGAGAAAGTGAAGTCAATGTAACAATCCACCTGGAAAATGTAAATGATAACCAGCCATTGTTTGAGAAGGTAGCTTGCCAGGGGTTGATCTCTAGAGATTTCCCAGTGGATGAAGTGATTACGACAATGTCTGCCATTGATATAGATGAGTTAGAGCTAGTTAAATACAAGATCATTTCAGGGAACGAATGGGGGCACTTCGATCTCAACCCAGACTCAGGAGTCCTCTCACTGCGACGTTCCCTTGGCACAGCCAGTCCAAAGAACGGTGTCTTTTGTCTCAAAATAACTGCCACAGATGGTGAGAACTTTTCTGATCCTATGTTTGTGAACATTTCAGTTGTTTATGGGAAATCTCCTCCCAAAGATTTCAGCTGTAAAGAGACAAGGGTAGCACAAAAGTTAGCTGAAAAGCTACTCAAAAAGTCCAAAGCTAGCACCCAGCCCAAAATCGAAGAAGGTTTTATTGACCTTTTCTCTGTCAATCGACAAATGCCCCAGTTTGACAAAGCTTTTCCCACAGATATCGCTGTCCGGGAAGACCTAAAAGTTGGCTCGAGTGTTTTTAAGGTGAATGCCTACGATGGTGACACAGGTTTCAATGGTCAGATTCTACACTCTATTTCAGATGGAAACACCGACAGCTGTTTTACAATTGACATGGAGACTGGACTTATCAGTGTCTTCCTGCCCATGGACAGAGAAAAGAGGGATCGCTATCTCCTCAACCTAACTATCTATGACCTTGGCTTGCCACAGAAAACTGCCTGGCGTTTGCTTACTGTCTATATAGAGGATGCTAACGATAATGCACCCCAGTTTTTGCAAGAAGGAGGCTACAGAATTGTCATACCTGAAAACACTGCCATAGGTACAGATGTCATCCAGGTTGAGGCCACTGACAAAGATCTGGGATCCAATGCAGAGATTGTGTACTCTGTTTTGACCAGCACCACCCAGTTTGGTATCAACTCCACAAATGGGATAGTGCATGTTGCTGGCCAACTAGACAGGGAGTCTGTTTCTGCTTTTAACCTGAAGATTGAGGCCCGGGACAAGGCAGCGAGAGGGAGCCAGAGGTTTTCTGTGACCACTTTGAAAATTATCTTGGAGGATGTTAATGACTGTCCCCCACTATTTATCCCCAGTGTGTACAAAACCAGGGCTCTGGAGGATCTTCCAGTAGGAACTGTTGTGGCCTGGTTAGAAACCCAGGACCCAGATTTGGGGTTGGGAGGCCAGGTCCGGTATTCTCTAGCCAATGACTACAATGGATGGTTTGAGATAGACAAGGCCAGTGGGGCTATTCGGCTGACAAAGGAGCTGGACTACGAGACGCAGCAGTTCTACAACCTCACTGTGAAGGCCAAAGACAAGGGAAGGCCCGTTTCTCTTCTCTCTGTCACCTTCGTGGAGGTCGAGGTTGTAGATGTGAACGAAAACCTCTATGCGCCATACTTTTCCCAATTTGCCTTGACAGGATTAGTTAAAGAGAATGCCCGGATTGGAACTACCCTACTCCAAATCACCGCTAACGATGAAGACACTGGCAGAGATGGAGAGATCCAGTACTCCATTCGCGATGGTAGTGGGCTTGGACGATTTGCCATTGACGAAGAGACAGGTAAGTTATCTTTGAAAATGTTGTTATGTGTGTCATGCTTGCTGTATTGGCTTATTCCTGGGATTAAAGTTTATACAACTGGAGATTAAGGAATATGTAATACTGCACCAGACCTTATAAATCTTGAATTGCTTTGATCAGCTAATTCTGGACAGCTGGTCAACCTGCTAACAAAGTGTCTTGATTGTGAACAGGCAGCAAGGGTAGAAATGAAGGGGTTCTGTAGAAGGTGTAGAACTAATCTGATTAATGATGTGAACTTGAGTCTGGATGATTCCTTGCCACCAGATCATAAGACCCCATAGAACCCTGTATAGGACCAAATATTAAGTTGAATAAATATTAAAGTGCCTCTTATAGTAGCTTTTTCTTCTTGTCTTTGTGGAGCTTGACTTGGAGCAGCATGGAGAGTTTTGACCAGAACTTTGACCAGACATTGCACTTTGAAGTATGCATAGATTTTCCTAGTTATATTACCAGAGGTAGAATTTAAGAGGTTGACAGACAGAGCTTTGCAGCGTGACGGTGTATTTCATCTATTGTCTTCAGGTCACTGTTTTGCTCTGTCTGAGCTCACTGCAAGGCTGCATTTTCACTGCTGTGTATAGCATTTAAACAGCCCCATATCCAGCTGTAATCTCCAAGGATTAACCTCTTTTTGATCTCTGTTTACTGACATCTAATGTTTATGATCATATAGCCTTATGTAAGGTTTCTACTAGAAGATTGGATAGCAGAGGTGGTATGCATTTATGGAACCAACAGGGACCTGCCTCTCAACATATAACTTTTAATCTAATTTACATCTAGCAATAGTATGTAATTCCTGGATTTCCTAGATGTCCATCTCCTGCAGAACTCTTAGAACCACATTTACATGTAAATATTTTGCTTCGCTAACACATTTGCACCTGATTGGGCCTCGTGCAACCATCAGTTTCTACCTGTCCCAACTAGAAGCTCAAACATCGTTGGTCACTCATTATACTTGTGAGCCTTCCTGTGTGATATAGTGCCATTGCTCTTTTCCCCATAAAGGTTAATGTAAATGTAACAAATGTGTATGGCAGTTGGGGGTGTTTAGATGCTGTCATTGCTTTAGCACTGTCAAGGCAATCTGTGATAGCTGACTTCACAAAACCTTACAGCGCAGTCCCAGCTAATTGGTATCATAAAGGTCATTATGTTGCTGAACCAGGATTTTCATGTCAAGCTATTACTGTGTTCACAAAAGAAGGGCGGATGTATCACATTTTACAGTGTATTTAAGACAACACTAGAAATGAAAATTAGCACAAAATATTCCTGATTTTTGTCCACTCCTATTCAGATACAGTAAACGGGGGAACAACACAACATTAAACATAATCAGTCTAATACGACATTACTACAATCTGCAGCTGTGTGTTATCAACACAGAGTGAGTGTACGGTTGTATGAAACTGATCCAGAGGCAGAAAGGTCAGTGTTCATCCTGGCAGACAGGGGAATGCTTTAGTTTGTGATAACTTCTTTTCCAATTTCACACCCGTGGCTGTTATCATTTTGTTCCCTCGGTTTGTCTGGATGATCGCTGAGATATGTGTGAAGTTCCATGGCTGTCAGAATGTAATTTTGTATATTTTGTATTGTGATGGTCAGGGCCTTTTCCAAATAATCATTTGAAAGTGCTTTACAGAAATATGGTATAAATACATGGGGTCCCCCGGGATGAGCTAGAAAGTGTTGCTGGGGAGAGGGACGTGTGGATAACCCTGCTTGGCCTGTTGCCTCCGCGACCCGGCCCCGGATAAGCGGTGGAAAATGGATGGATGGATGGATGGTATAAATACAGTTAAAGGCTCCTTAATCTTTTTTAAACCTTTATCTATTTAGGGGAGTTATTTTCAGGAATGCCCTGATCACATTCACACCTGGAAGCTGCCCAGCACAACCACAACCTGACCTGCTGGCCACTGAGCTCCATCACAAAATCCATCATCACTTAATGCATACCCAGTGCCTTAAAGGTGAAATAAATACTGTGAGCAACATTTAAAGAAATGCACAATAAAAAAGTTAATAGTATTGAGACATATGGTGTTAGAGGAAAATATTGGTGGGTACAATTGATGTAGTCGTGGCCTTAATGCTGACCATAACACTGATAAGCTGTCATTCCTACTTGCTAGGCTGACTCTTGAATCTTGAATCTGTATGAAGATATTTGACAGATATAGGATTTGTTCTGCTAAAATCAAATTATGTAGAATAATAACATTCTATAAATAAAGTGCAGATTCTGCGTTTGGAAGCACCACAGCAGCATCACACTACAGCCTGTTGCATCATCCTGACCCAGCATATCACTGTGGCCAGTGAAATAGGCCCCGCCCCCAACTGTCCATGCCAAATACATCGGCAACTGGACTGAAGGTGACCGATAGGAAAAATTTGACTTATTATATATCCAACACAAACCTACACACACATACATGGTCGTTAACCCCCAAGGTGATGAACAGGAGCTCAGTGGATTTAAGGCCCTTCGCAGCCGAGCCTTGGCAAGCCTCATAAATCAGCCCCAAGCTGCTGAACAAAACTACAAACACAATTACAATTTAAAGAGAATTATTCTGGCCTTTAAACACACACACACACACTCTGACCAGCTCTGTAAACCATAATGTTGAACATTCATTTTAACCAGGAAATCATAATTTGGATGTGGAGTGGAGCCACTGGCTGACTGTGACTGCTGTCAATCAAGAAAACACACGTCACACGGCTTTTAGCCTGAAAGAATCTTCTTTCAAATAAAGTCAAAATGAAGGATGAGATAATCACATCAGGATTCTATGAATGTTGGAGTTGTAAAGGAATTTAGTTTAAATGATTTAACCTTGCATGATAATTATTATTTCAAAGTCCAAACAAGCCACTGCCTGACTTCAGTGGGGAGATCACTCCACCACTGTGGGGCTACAGGGTCCTCGGGGTGACGGGGCTGCCAGTGGTCCGGAGGCACAGGAGCCCAGTTGTTGTGCTGGAGTGTAGGGTCCCTACATCTGCATCGTCCCTATGATCTGTACCTAACCCCACTAGTTTTGCAGAATTGTTTTTTTCTCTAGCGATGTGGTTTAGGTGGGAAATAAGTGCCTGGATGAGCACTCGGAGGGGGGGGGGGGATCCTCTGTTTGTCGTTCAGGATAACTCATTTTCACCACAGTATGGTCGATGATCATTTCCCTTGAGGAAACACAGGCTCTTGTCCAGGCTGAGCCTGTGAAAGTCGTATGCAGGTTTTATATGACATGAATCACTTGCAGGGACATCGCAGCATGAAAACTGTCAAACAGCGAACACAGTTTGCTGCAGCAGGACAGATATTTCAGCGTCAGCCTCCCAACTAGCTGCAAATTGTTGAACTGCATTGACCTTTGTCAGTGAACCCACCTGGCTTGGCCCCCGGGCTGGAAAGGCTCTGTATTTAACACTTATGTGCATTTGTTCTCCTAGTGTGTAGTGCTGGAGTTTTGGCGTTTCCTTCTCAGAAGTTTCCCAACCTAAAATAATGTGGCGGTGGGCGGCGTAATGCTGGAGAGAGAACACCGTAGCCTGTTGTTGTGGCCGTGTGTGTTAACATGGACGTGTTGTAGTCTGCCAGTAGCTGCTGTAACTGGACAGGCTTAACATGAGACACCCGCCTTTACGTCCGACGCACACACACACACACACACACACACACACCTTGGCAGCCTAACCTTTCCATGTCATTCTCCAGCCCACTTTGTTCAGCAGGAAGCTCGGAGACTCTTAATCACTGTGTCACCTCTCCCTGGGAACCTCTGTGTTTTGGGCGAGAAAGAGAAGAGTGGGTGAAGAAGAATTCATGGCTCCCAATTCTAAAGTGCCTCAGTTCCATCGGGCTGGGAGGCCCGCAACAAAACCCGGCATTGTGGAGAGCCTTGAATGTGCAGCCAGGAGTTAACATAGAGGCAGACAGACGTGTCGAAACACAAAAGCACACACTGAATAACTGCCAGTACAGGCTGACACATGCTATAAGCTCATTAGCTACATCCAAATGTAAAAAGCACTAACCTGGTGATCTTCTGCAGTATTCCAGTGCTTCCCTTAAACTTCCTCCTTCTGTGTGGTCACCATGGAGATGCAGTGTGGTGTTTCTTTTTGTCGTTGCATGTATGGTTGTTTATTCTGTCTTTATTTTTAATGAGAGTCACCAGGCGTATCGTGGGGGCGGAGTCCCTAGAGCTCATTTAAATGGTTAACTTTGCGTCCTCGTGCCATGGTGCAGCCCTCCACCTCCTCCACCTCCTCCACTGCCTGTTTCTTTGAAGGGGCACACAGCTCTGTGCATTACACAGAGCTGCACTCATTCTGTTATCATAATTAGTGAATCAGTGATTGCATTTATCATAATTGCAGGCTGAGGAGGAGCACGAGTGTCCTGGTGAGTACTTTGCTGTGTTGAGGCGTCAGCTGGGATATGGATGAGTGTGTGTGTGTTATTGAAGTTACAGTTTGTGTCACAGGGTTTGTTAATATGTAACATTGGAGCACAGTTGATTGCATTGACATGATTATCTTAATATGCATTTTGATATATTTACCACATATTAATATCAGAAAGATGTAGATTTTGATATCATGATATTGATGTTTCCCAAGAGCAACATTTCACCAGCTTGATCATTGCAAGTCCCCAGACTGAGGCCTCCTGGATCTCAGACTGGCACCCCAAGAAACATGGCGACATCGCCTGTTGGCACAAAGTTTAAATATGTCCTGTGTTTACAATAACCTGACTAGGACTCGTGGTGTGTGAGTGTGTGTGAATTATGGCCACTTCGCACCTACTCCCCTGCAGTAAAGATTACTGAACTATAAATGTACATTAAAATCCTGCAGACAAGAACGCTGATATTAAGCAATTCTGCAAACCCCCTGATTACGCTCACCGACAGGCACATTCACAAGATATGGATTGCACTTGCAACCGTTCTCTGCCCCGTCTCAAGGTGCGATTCACAAAAGATATTGCGCTAATGACGCCACAGCGCAAACACGCCTACAAGGTTTTGAGTGCAGTTCGCCCTTCTTTTAGCATCTGACTGCAGTTATCCATGTGGCGTGTCGGCTACAAATGGTGGCTTTGCGACAGGAACACAGTAGGCAGGACGGCGGCAGAAGAAAACTGACATGTTCAGGCCGTGAGCTACAATCAGGAAGTGATAGTCTCCTTCCAAATATCTTCAGGAGCACGCCTGGCATGCCGATGCCTTCGCCTTGTTACAACCACTGCAGTGACAGAGTTTTGGTGCACGCCTTGAAATTAGGTAGAATTAGCTCATTTAAATACGTGCAAATTGCGGCCACAAAAGCCACACAATCCTTTTGTGAGTTCGCCTCTCGGTGATTCTCTCTTCCTACCATATCTGCGTATGGTCACTACAGTTAGTTGCAGCAACGATCCTACACTAATCCACTCGGCTCGATCAGAGAGCGGGTCGATGGCAGGAAATCAAGTGTTCCTGCTTTGATTTGGGAAACATGTTTATTGGTTTCAGATCTGATATGAGCCTGGATTTTAACTTTCTTTGAAATATCAGACAGAACCGATAATATATACTTTAACCAGGAAGTGGCCTCATCTTAGGTCTTTTGGGCTGAGGCTGGACACACACACACACACACACACAGAGACACACACAACCACACACAGAGACACACACACCCACACACACACACAGAGACACACACAACCACACACAGAGACACCAACACAAACACAAGGACACACACACACACACACACACACAACCACACACAGACACACACACACACACACACACACACACAGAGACACCAACACAAACACAAGGACACACACACACACACACACACACAACCACACACAGACACACA
>JAVQJV010034566.1:0-26619 GCA_036024995.1 Gadopsis bispinosus
AATGATAAACATTTTAGAGATTTACAGATTAAAATTTCTCTAGGTGGATCTTGAGACTGTGCTGGGAGACACAGCAAATCTTCTGGCAATGGCACGTATTGATGTTCCATCCTGGAGGAATTTGACTGCCTGTGCAACCTCTGTAGGGTCCAGGTGTCGCCTCATGCTACCAGTAGTGACACCGACACTGGCCAAATGCAAAACTAGTGAAAACGGTCAGAAAAGATGAGGAGGGGAAAAAAAAAAATCTCGGTGGCCTCCACCTGTAAAACCATTCCTGTTTTGGGGGTCGTTTCATTGTTGCCCATCTAGTGCACCTGTTGTTAATTTCATTAACACCAAAGCAGCCGAAACTGATTAACAGCCCCCTCTGGTACGTAACTGACCAGATCAATATCCCAGAAGTTTAATTGACTTGATGCTATAATCTGCTTAAAAAGTGATCCTTTAATTTTTTTGAGCAGTGTAGTTACACGTTCAGCAAGAAAATCTTCATAAATGAACACCACTGTTATGATTTGAAATCTTTCCAAAAGGGAAACAATAAGGTCAGACACACACTTCCATGCATCCTTTATTCCATTATAAGCATTAAAACATCGATTGTGCTGCTTTCTTGCAACAACGATCACATGTATGACAATCTGGTTCACGGCATGTTTAAGGCTTATTTCATCTGTTTTACACACTATTACCAAAATCTGGTCCTACAGGCTTCATCTGCCTTTCATTTGCATATCATAATTCCAGTGTTAAAATCAATGAGACTAGACTGCCCTATATAAGGACTAATATGTATAGATGTTATTATATAGAAGTATACCATTACAGAGGATTATCGTACAAACCAGCTTCAGACACAGTGTAAATCTATCAACATTTAAACTGGAAAACCTCGTAAAAATGTCAGTATCAAAACAATCAGAACTAAACCATTCCAATTAAAAAGAGGAGCTAGAGGAAACATAATAGAGATGATCAAGGGCCCATTATCCATTAGCTATAATCACAAAACACTAATACCCAACTGACAAACCACTTCACAGCAATACACGATCAATGAAACGATCACAAATTGCTATGCAAATATCCCTCAAACACAATCCTTCTCTGAAAACATTTTCTGCATTTACTTCCATGTAAGTGTTCAACTTCTTTTTTTTGTGTTTTACTTCATGTGATCAACTTCAACTTTTAGTGTTTTAACTTTATTTTTTTAGTGTTCGATTCATTTATTTTCTTTCATTTGCAGGGGGAAATGACTCATGACTCAAATACAGTTGATACACGCTGAAATGTCGACAACTATGAGAGGTGATTAGCATGCATTGCTTTCATCCACAGCATTCTGTTTTCCCCTTCGTGGATGTCTTTGGAGTTTGAGCTCAGCACAGACAACAGTATTGGTGAAAGAGGATGTCCCTGGCTTATTCCTCTCCCACTGCAGGCAGGAACACAAGGCTGAAAAAAGGGGATGACAGTGGTCAGGCTGAATTTGGTTTTAGTACCTTGCGGTCATTTCAGTATGACCCAAACTGTAGGGCTTTCAAAGTGATTGATTAATTCCTCTGATGAATAGCAGCAGTTATCAGTCCCTCTGAAGACCACGAGAGCCCTGCTGTAGTCGACAGGACTGGGTTAAATGTCTCCGAACATAAGGCTTTAGTTGCAGTGTGAAATGATAAATTAAGCACACACCCAAAGCCAGCGACAGCATGTCCACCTTGAATACCTTCACATGGAGCAGAGTTCACAGTAGAGCATCTTCTGTCTGCAGGTAAACCTAGCTTCATGCTCCCTGGCTTCAGTTTACAGTACGGAGTCAAGTGTGTTTCTGTTTGAAACGGCTGTCAAGTCTTATTACCACAGTTAACAAAAGCATAGCCCCGATACCTGCTGCTCTTTGTTCTATTGAGGTAAGCTTCTGTATTAGCCATAATTTGGGATATTCAGTGCTGTGTTGCTTAGTGGCAAAGGTACACGCCTGGTGTGACACAATAGGTGAGAATACTGATGCATACACAAAATAACCGTCTTAATTAGACTGAGTTATGGAACAATCTAACTTATACGACAATGGCTTCACCAGGTGCTGGGATGTCAACATGTGTTTGTATTCTGTAAGATAAGTTCACCGATTTCATCAGCCTAATGCATTTTACAAATCCCGTAGGCACTCTGCTAAAATTAAATATTAATTTCTGCAATAGATGGATCCACTAATCACAATATATTTCAATAAACAAACTGCTCTTTACCACTGCCTTTCATTGTGTGTCATACAATTATACAATTATTGTGAAAAGCCAAACAAATTCTAAATCTTGGCATTTTACTAAGTATTCAAAGTATTATTCCAAAGTATTTAAGGACTTGAGTCATTTTCTCCCAAAGTTGTACGTGTGTTTGCCAATGAGCAAGGCATATTGTAAATTGCTAGATTTCTGAATGAAGTTTGGCATTATTGACTCGCTGTATGAGAGAGCAGCATGCATCAGGACTACAAAGATCACAGCTACAATGGCCAGATATGCTGGGGTGCACTCTGGTTAACAGCTTTTAAAAACACACACCCACTGAAACTCTTATTTGCAATGAAGAAAAAGATGGAATGCAGATAACAAAATAAAATCAACATATACTTATCCAATCATTACCTGAAAATATCTGCACATTAAAAGTGCAATTGTTTAATCAACCCTGAATGGTAACTTAAAAATACAGAAAAAGTAAAAAAAACTCCAATTGTATCTCGAAGTGCAAAATTGATACTTCTTCACCTGGTATAAAAGAATACAAAAATCAAGCTTGAACATTGCAAAGAATCTCAGTTAAAAGAAAAGCAGGGATCATGGGAGAAACAGAGGGAAGTACACAGGAATGTGACAAGCTGAAGTTCACGGTGAGACACACGGACACAGAGAAGCTGCAGGAGAGTAGGGGAAGGGAAGGAGGCTGAGAGCTGGAGTGGGAAATGAATCCAGATTGAGTGTGGAGTGCAAACACCATCTAGGCTTGGGTTCATTGGCAATCTGTGTCCACAAGTAGGAGCACCAGCCAGGTTGTGGGGACACTACATGTTAAGCCTAAACTTCAGGAATGGCCGGTACTGGCCTTACCTTCGGCCGCACCTCAACAATCTAAAACCACCTCCTCTTCCAGTCCATTACACATTCCCACCCTGAAATGGCCCCAAGGAAAGGGGAGAACGGCGTGATCATTTTACTCCAGTCCTGTCTCTATGCTAAGACAGGAAGGTTGGCGATTCTAGAGAGGAAGCTTCTTGACTGTGGTGAGATGAACCCTGGCCTGAGTGCTGAACTCCCCTCAGGAGGTGGGAAGCTCGAAGGAGATGAACTGCTTGAGTCTCTCCAGGTACTGGGCGTACAATTCAATGTCGTTGTGGCCGGCTCCCTCCACCCACAAGGGCTCAACGGCACGGGGGCAGCGCTCATACATGGCCAAGCCATGGGAGAAGTCGATCACCTCGTCCTCCGTACCATGGATCACCAGCACTGGGGACGCCACCTTGGACACCTTATCAATACTATAGAGAGGAAAGAGACAGAAAGAGATTGAGGACAAATATACAAGACTGACATCTTAAATTCCATACCGTTTCAACATATTTTAAGACTGCAACACCACAACTTGTAATTCATTAAGAGCAACACATCTCAACTTCTTTTTTAATTTATAGTACTATACCAGTACATTTATTTTGAGATTGGAAAACAGTCTTAGTTTGATATAATTCAGATCGGCCAGGAGGGAACAAAACTCAAAAGAATAAAGTAGTGACTAACCCAAAAGCAAAGTTTATCAAAAATAATAATGGTCACATACTCACACTAACAAAATATTTTCATTAACAAACATTTCCATTTGGCCTAAGAAATACAACATTGGCCATAAATTATATTAAATCATAGGCAGTCTGTCTGAATCTATGTTCCAAAAAAATAATACCTTGTACATTGCTGATTAAGATGTTTTAACACTTTCAAGGGTTTTAATTTTTGCTAAACTGATCTAATACCATTTAATGCTTTTTAAAGACCCCGCGGAATCCCTTTAAACAGAGGTAGCTTCTTAATGTTGCTGTCAAAGTGCAGCAGATCATTTAACTTTAAAATTTTAAACATTTTCTTCTCCAGGGGGGACATGCCCCCAGACTCCCCTAGAGGGTTCGGGGACCTCCCCCCAGGATCTCATGAAATCCTGTGGGAAACACTGGGAAATATATTTTAAAAAAAGAACCCGTGACAGCAATGTATGCTGGTACACACTGAACATTAGCCAAGTGTAGGAACCTTTTTTGTTACATTTACAGATTGAAAATTCCTGACATTCCAATTAGGGATGTTCTGATTGACATCAGACCATATTCATTAAAGATAAGATGTTTAAATGTGTCTGGGCATAACACATGCACACAGAGTTATGTAAATGATGATCAGCTCTGTGTTGCGGCCTGGATGGAATTACACAAAGCTCCAGTCCATGCCATGCATACAAATTCCTTACTAATCATAAGTAGGTGAAGCAGCTAAGCCTCCAAAGTGCCCTGCCGTTCAGATGGAGGTTATTTGGAAAATTAACGCAGGGAAATTATTGTGAGCTAATTTCATTCCAGATGGAATAAAACTATTACTGTTCACTTCACAGCTGGGGGTATACAGACGTGGCTGTCACACATGCATATAATGTAATTTGTATGAACGTGAGCTCACAGCTACACAGACCAAACACCTGATAGGAGGGAATTACGAATCACTGGCAAACATTTGGTTTGCAGATAATATTAGGCTTGGGGTTTGACACCATTCTCTAGTTCAGTAGTCCAGTATCTAATCTGCTGATGAAATCAGAAGCCCTTGAATCACTTATAGAATCTAATACATTTATGTCAATTTTTGCAAGAAACTTAAATTATGGATTACTAAAGCTCAAGTTAATTACATTTTGTTGGCTTGGAAGGACAAAACAGTTCAGTGTTAAGTGTCTGCCTAATTAATGTTGGCATTCCTTAACTATGACAACCTGTAATAACAGCAGCAGAACATAATCGATTGTGAAAGAAGAAGAAAAAAAGAAATCAGTCGCCATATCACACAACCATAAATTCTCATAAAAAAGCAAGTATTCAAATAACAGCCAGCCAGCACAAACAAAGAAAGGCTGGCTGCTAGTAAAGGCTGTGTAAAATAATATCGAGGGTGGTGGAATTACCTGCAGCCTACTTCAACAACTCACATGGTAAATTTAGTAATATATCCATTTCCACAACACTAATTTCATCAGTACATCATTCACATTCACCACTCTGCTGCTCTGAGGTACTTTTTTAAACAGAAATAATATTTTCATACTTCATTGCAAGACTTTAAATGTAAAAACTCTGGATGATTTGTTCAGTTTCATTTGTGGTAACTTTCAGGAAACCTTTGGTTACAAGGGTAACCCTGGTTCTCAAAAAAACTGAGCGAGGTATCTCACTATTGGTAGGGCTTCTGGCGCGACCAATCATGGAAGCTCAAATATTGCCACATCTGTCAAATGACAGACCAATCATCTTACATTGCACTTTGTATAAAAATGAAGGAAAGTTATGTTTTCAATTCACTTTTGAGCTTCTGAAAATGGGGGACTTTGTATAAAAATGGCTGTAATTCCTAAACAGTTAATGTGATATTTTTGTTGAACACCTTGAATTAAAGCTGAAACTCTACTCTTCAATCACATCTTGATTGCTTTGTTTCAAAACCATTGTGATGGTATACAGAGGCAAAAGTAAAGAACTTGTATCACTGTCCAAATACTTATGGACCTGACTGTAAATAGGGTGAAACTCCAGTCAATATAATGCATTACAATTCAACAGCACCACAAAGTGCAGGCTTCAAATACAGTTGAATAAACACCTCTCCATTAAAACAAAAACTAATTATTATTACCTTCATGAATGTAGTATTAGTTGGCTAATGCCAGCCAAAATTCATACACTAAAAAAAAAACTTAATCATTTGTTGTGGTTTAAAAATATGAAATTGTATATTAGCAATATTGAGTTGAATCAGCACTGAACTGCAGTGTTTTGAAATATACAATTTTACCTACATTGAATTGTCTGAAAGGGATAGACAAAGACTCCTCAGCTGATACAGCCCTGTATTGTGAAGCTGATTAAACACTAACTTTAGACTGGCCACTGAGTTATCAGTTACGCAAGCACACAGAAAATATCCTCCTGGTGAAATCTGTGGCACTGGAGCAACAACTAAACTAATGAAGATTAGAAAGAATCGTTTCCTAGCTCTCATCTCACAGTCCTGTGACATTTGACATGTGTTGCCAAAGCACAATTACTATTCGAAAAGAAAAAAGAAATGAAATAAACAAAAATGTGAATAACAACATTCGTCAATACAATAAAATTGATTGATTGAATATACATACAATCATCCACACAGATACAAACAAGCATGTCCAAATGTGCTACCCAAACTTACACTGCTCTGAAACCTACACTTAACATTACTCACCATGCTACACTGCAAACTACACATCTGTGGAGACCCGGCAGACTCATTAAAGTTTAACACCGTTCATAATTTGGTCACACAAGTGATGATCCCTTGCGTGACTAAATTATGAACCCAGTGGCATGACACTTTCATAACAACACTGTCATAATGACACTACTTGCCTCTATAGTAGCCTTTGCATCAGGTCTGGATGCAACAAAAACACAACAAAAGCCATACAAAAGAGTGAGGCTCATAAGAGTTTAGTGTACTGATTTACTACGGAGTCCACATGGAGCTGTGTGCAAGATTTCTCAACAGTAGATACAAGACAACACAAGCAAACAACACATGCACTCACTAGTCATTACTCGACATACCAGTTTGATTGCATAAATCTGCACCGACACATGACTAGGATGAATAATTGTGCTAGATAAGGTTGCAGTATTTCGACATTAAATTGCAGTGGGTATGCAGCTTTATGTTGAGCTGTTACATGTTGTGTTCCAGTTTGATGTTTTCTCAAGAATGTTTCACCTGCCTCATGTAATTTACTACCAATGCATGCACATACTGTATATATATCAAAATAAAACATGTTCATCATAAATTGCTATATAAGGATGTTTTATTGTTTCACAATTTTGTTGTTAGCACTAGGTTAGGACTCCTGCTTGGTCTTCTAAATTGTGGCCAAGATAGGAGTCGTTTCCTTAGTCAAGAAAGTTGATGAAATATTTTCACTCCTAGTCCTAAATGTAGGACCAAATAGATGATCAATAGTTGTATTGGTTATGGCCGATCCAGGCATTTCTGATTGGATTGGCTACATAAAGACCCAATTAAGTAATGATCCTTTGTTTACTGTAATCTGTTGTGCTCTGGTATCTCTAGCTGTCTAAAACACCCCAATTTGCTCTGTAAAACACAAAGAACTATGCGCAACTGAACCGTATAGATGTGTAGTAATTGCTGCTTTCCTCCAAAAAAGTGGGTGCGACATTGATAAAATATGCTGCATTAAGTTGTCTAACATAGACTGTGTAATTATCACAAATTTTCCAGATGGTTTAACTTACGTGACCGATTAAAATGATCAATCCACACCAATAATTTACCTTGGCAACACTTAATATGCAGTAAATTTGCTGACTCCTAAGGAGGAGGGATAAGATGTACCATCTGCAGGAAGATGGATTTAATTGAACAGCAGTTCCAGGGAAACCTCTGTATATTAAAAGCTATTATGTAGAATGTGAGGTGTAACTTCCATCCCTTCGTCCATCCCTTAAAAAGGTAAATCACAAACCTGCTGTTTGAATAAGGTACCATCTAAGAGACTTATTTAACTTAACACCATCTCGGAAGTCTGTCTTTAATGTTATCAGAAATCATTGTCACACCCTTGCATGCAAGTCAGTGGTGCCTATGAATATAGTAACAGCTCTGAAACAAGGATAAATCAGTGAGTGCACGTTATATTGGTGTGGTGGGAAGAATCTGAATAATTGACAGGATTCCCGTCTGCTTTTCACTTTACTTTGGTGTTTGAGAAAAATTCTCTTGAAATGTGTTAATATGCAGGCTATGACAATATTAATTATTAACTTGATTCAATGACTGACTGAGTGCATACATTTTTGTTTGCTTATTATTTAACTCTGTTCTGCCTTAATTGAAGGTCATGCATGCCCATTCCTGAACATGCTTTCATGGAATCTGGTGAGCTGTTTCCCTAACATCGATAGCCTGGGGGACTTCAGGGTGCTCACTCCGAGCCAAAGAAATGTACAACAGCTCACATGTGAACTACGGCTGTGTGAAAATGTGGTCCATAGCCAAGTCAATTCCAAGGCTAAAAGAGGACGGCCTGCTCGTGGAGCGGTACGTTCCAAGAACAGGTCATGCTCCCAGACCTAAAGGTTTGTTTTGGGTGAAAAAAGAGGGGCTATCATATGTATCTGACACATGTGGAATGATGTGATTATTTTTTTTCCTTTCTTCAGTCAACAGCTCTTGAGAAGATGATATGGCTAGCCTCAATTGAGGCCAAGGACCTATTCCCACAGTTCAGTCTGACAGCTGCTATAGCACTGACAGCCCCAGTCCACACAGCTGATGTAGAGGCTGTTCTCTGCCCTCAAACTGGAAAGTCGTTAGAATATTCAGTATAACAAAATAAGAAAGAAGTACAAAAATGTATGATGCAGATCAATTCAAATTGTGTTTCTAGGTGAGGACTCCACTGAGAAACCCCAAGGTATGCCCACCTTGGCATCTGCTGCAGGGTGGCCATCGATGGACCTCAACAGGGCACGTGTGACTAAGGTGCTGGTCAAAACACTTTAAAAACATGGTTGTAATATTTGCCAATAAGGTCACTAATTCCAGCTTCTGTTGGGTTGCAGATCAGTCTGACCTTGCCTCTCGTATGACTTGCTGCCATTTTGTTACTATAGTTTCCAACCCCAGTGTTTCCCCTTTCATTAACTAATGTATGGCAGCCAGCCATAGATTCTGCCATTGTCTCAATGAGCCGAAAATATATATTTATTTATCATCTCACACCGCGTGAGACCCACGAGATTGTATACAATCCCAAAAATCACATTGTCTTTAACATGTCATATATCCGCAATGTTTTGTTTTCCTCTTAAAATAGAGATACAGCACTAACCTAACCGGTGAGCCCGTTTGTCTATGGGAGCTGTTTACTTCAGTCTGTAAAATTAATACTTATCCAAGTTGTAAAAGATGTGGATGGTCTCCCTTTTTACTACTGTTGGTTACAGACAATCGGAGTGTCTCCATTCATTTATAGGTTCCTTCTAGTAGTCAGTGCCCCCTCCCCCCCCCCCACACGTTGCATGTGCATATTTACAAAACACATACGCGCTGGAACAGAGTGTCTGGAACAACATTTCAGGCGACATTGTGAGGACACAACAGCCTAGATAAGAAAATAGGAAACGTTTCCTAGTGTGGCTCAGATGTCATGTCTATACCAGTTTTATTTCTCGCTCGCAGCTGCCAGCTTTTTGTGCGCGATTATTTATATCTTGCGAGTGGCAGGTATTTGATTCACACTTCTCCACAATGAACAGGGTACGGACAAAGTGTATGACTGAAGTTGCAGAGATATGTGCCAAACATTTAACTCATTGCACATACATGAAGCTGTAGAATCTGTTCCATTTGGCTAATTGTATTTAACTTCATTTACAGGCCAAATCAGACCTTTGTAAGCGTCTCCATCAATGGGCTGAGCCCAGAGGAATTTATTTACACAAGGGCATTGAGACTATTTTTCTTAAAGCCTACGAAAATTAAATGCCCAAATGCAAGGTGCAATGTTTGTCAATAGTGATCAAACTCCATCTCAATAAACCTGTTTTCAACACAGGTAACCACTTTTGCTCAAATGTGTGCTCTAGCATATTTTGTGAACTGTGTTAAGCAGATGTAGCTTTTTAATGTTGTCCTCAAAGTGCACCAGACTGATGGATTTAACTTTAAAATTTTATAAATGTTCTTCCGGGGGGCATGCCCCTAGACCGCACTAGAGGGTTCAGGGTCCCCTCCCCAGGATCTCATAAAATCCTGTGGGAATCACGGAACTCTACAGCTTTGTAAATAGTTTTAATGTAATTGCTATTTATGTAATACATTTTTGAAATGACTACATTCTCATTTTATACATTGTTGTTTCTTTGTTGCATTTGATCTTCGCTGTATTTGTTGTTGATTGGAAGGCTTTGATGTAACTAACATGATTTAGAAAAGTGCAACATAAACACATTTATTATTATAAAAAGTTGATGTTAATTGTCCAAAATCACATATAAGTGGTCATAACGTGACAGGTGAAGTGAAAAACACTGACTATCTCGTTATAACTTCACATATCAGTGGGGGGGGGGGAGGTTATCAGGCAGCAAGTGAACATTTTGTCCTCAAAGTTGAGGAAAAACAGGCAAGTGTAAGGATGTGAGTGACTTTGACAAGGGCCAAATTGTGATGGCTAGATGACATCTCCCACACTGCAGCTCTTATGGGTGCAGTGGTCAGTACCTACCAGAAGTGGTCCAAGGAAGGAAAACCGGTGAACCAGTGATAGGGTCATGGGCGGCTCATGGGTGGCTCATTGATGCGCGTGGTGAGAAAAGGCTGGCCAACAGAAGAGCTACTGCAGCTCAAATTGCTGAAAAAATGAATGCTGGTTCTGATAGAGAGGTGTCAGAACACACACTGCATTGCAGATTTTGGCATTTGGAGCTGTGTAGCCGCAGGCCGGTCAGGGTGCCCATGCCGTCTTAATGTTATGGCTGATCGGTGTATAGTTTTCGGTCAAATAACAACATTTTCTTTGGCTCTGTACCCCACCTGCATCGGAACCCACCACCTAAGACCTAATAAAAAGCCTGGGAAAACCCTGTCTCCAGCCACAGCTATCGCCAGCGCAAGGCATATAAAAATAAATAAATAAATAAATATTCAAGGGAACCTGACACTTCGGTCGAGTTGCCAACAGTGGCAATTGGACTTTAAAATACAGTTTCTAGTTGCCCAGGTAACTGGTTGCTGTGGTATGCATGTACGATGCTGTGCGTGACACTCACCTGGGAAAGGCATCAAAGCAGTAGGTCTTCCGTGTATCAGGGAAGGCCACACGTAGCCCTGACATGAGTGGCGAGTGTAGGATTACAGCGGCACATTCATAGCGAGCAGCCAGGTCGATGGTGGGCACAGTGCCGATGCTCTGACCATACAGGATGATGCTCTCAGGTGTTACACCATACCTGTAGAACAACGCACAGACAAGCCAGATTCTGATTTTACATAGAAGAAACAAGATAGCAGCACAAGAACCAAAACATTTGGAAGGTTATGTTTTCACTTTTGAGCCTTGAATTAAAGCTGAAAGTCTACTCTTCAATCAAATTTTGATTGCTTCATTTCAAATCCATTGTGATGGTGTACAGAGGAGACAAAAGTACAAAACGTCTTTCACTGTCCAACTACTTATGGACCTAACTGTATATTATATGGCATGAATTTGATATTAGTACACACTGTGAATTGTGTTATTTACAGATTACAGATGTGGACAGCAGTCACTGGTAGATATCCTACGTTAATAAAAGGCCAATATCCATCTACCGTTAGTGGCTGCACATGCCTGAGCACGTGTGACATTTTATGAGGGCTCTATGGCAACACTGTCTGCAGGTCTGTACTATAACAAAACAAAAAAAAAGTGAGAAGTTAGTGAAAGACTGGTGTGATAAATTCAAGACACCTATTAGACATATAAGAGGATATAATGAGTGACGGGAGTGCAAAAAGGAGACGAATTGTATTGCAGTGGTGAGACTTTTCCAGCATTATGATGGAGATGATACGCTCTGATAATTGCCACTGTTCACAGACATGGCTTTATAATCCCAGAACAATGAGCCATCTGAGACAGAGAAGCCGATTCTTCCTTTCAGGAACACACTATAATCTGCATCAAATCACCAGCTAGATACACAAGATATCACAGGTATCTTTGACTACACTGTGTCCTATCTATTTGAGATCTCGATATGCAGTAAGAAAAGACTAGGATGTTGTGTCTGCGAGGTGGTTGGCGGATCCAAAGACAGCACAATCAACAGTTTCCCTTGAATCTAATACTGCAAAAACAATGAGAAAGCCAGGTTTGGCAGTGGTGTCACTTTATATTCAAAACACTGAGAAGGGTGTAATGAGAGAGAGGATCTTTCAGGACCTGTCAGACTCAGGGTAGCAGACGACAGTGATCAGGCATAATGACTCATTATGCTTCAAATACCTAGGTCATAGAAAGTGTCGTTTGACCAGGTCTAAAGGTGTTTCTACCTGTTCTGAATGGACACACACTAAGTTTGCCTTTTTTTCCTTTTATGCGTCTTTGAAATCTTGATGTAATAAAATTGTACAATGAGGTTAACGGCGTACATTTCAGGATAGTCTCTCCCCGAATGCATTAATTTTGCTGCACTCCATGCAAAAAGTGAGGGGAAGTGAGACCAATGTCAGATTGTCTGTTTTTTATAAAGTTATAGAAATTGTACGATGCAGCTCTCACAAATGATTAAACACTTTGCTGTGTAGCTAAGCAGACGTAATTAAACTATTACTCATGAAACCTTATGGCAAACATACAATCATAAGAAAAACTACTAAGAGGCCTCCAGTTTTCTATGGTGACAATTTATCAGCAAAATATGTACGACTCTTTAAAAATCACCTTGACTGGATTATGCATTTAACACAGAACCATATTGGAACAAACATTTCAAGTATGACTGAAGCAAAAATAAATTATTTTGGTTAGTGCAGACATGAGGAAGTGACAGTTAATTTAGTTAGTTAGCTATGATAAAGATAACTCAGGCCCAGGATCAGCAGTTACTTTATATAAAGACAATTGAAAGAGAAGTTTGAAAAATTAAACATGAGTCAAGAGCCACTTACTAGCCTTTTAAGGAGCAGTCTTGAGCAGACAACTGAGAAAAGCAAATTTTCTGATGAAGACCGTTAGATATGTTTAAGAGTAATTAACTACCCCTGTGGAATCTCACACACCTAAAGTATCTGTGTTGTGTTGTCAAAATCCCCACTGTACACCATCCAGGTACTCATAGCTTGTTACTCATTATCAGTGTGAACGAACTTGTGCACTTAAAGTAACAACTGAAAGTATGGTAGAACACGGATTAAGACACAAGCTAAGCTAAGGAGACTGTCTACATCTGAATTATTTAGAGCGTTTCAATGTTTGGAAATCATTGTAGAGAGAGAGGGGATGCCTGGTGTCAGCACTAACGGGCCATAGTCCTGTCAGGGAGAGAGGGAGAACCAGGATGGCATGTTCCCTTGCCAGAACTCACAATCTGGGAAAGAAGCTTTAAGCAAACCGTACCATCTCCCGACAGTGCAGAGAATGCAGAGAGAGGCCTAGCAGAAGCGGTCAGCAGCCCTCTGCCACAACACGCATAAACAGAAGGATTAGACCCTTGCTTAACAGATGAGCATGACAAAGGATTTAGACAAGAGGTGTTGGGTTGTATGTGTCCTATGAAGTGATGCCATTATGAGAGCTCTTCAGATAACAGCTTGGGTGTGACTAATCTCTTGGCCTAGACAAATCCTGCCTCTGATAAGCAGCAACTGAACTGAGAGGTCATCCTGATAGCTGATTATGACCCCACACATAGGTGGTCAAAGTACCCACTGGCTGCCAGCTGACTCACAAATCACTGGACTTCGACGCATCTAACAGCACACTGTTTGGACTAGGGACTACCAACACAAATTTGAGGATGATTGTTGTCATAACCATGCATCATGGCCGTTAAAAATAAATAAATAAATATAAATAAAAAATAAATAAATAAAACAAATCAGAGATCAAATTGATGGATAGTCAGGGTCGGTTGTTCTGGTAATGAGACGGGTTAAGACTTCAAAGTCTCATGATCCTACCGACACCATTACAGACAATCATTGCACTGTTGTTTACATAAGACAATATAGTTAAGCCTCAACAATATCCATTTATATACTCATGCTTATAAGAGACACCGCAACATGACGAGTTCCCTGGCCTCTGTTCCTATGTCATTGTTACATGACAACAATTGTGCAGGGATGTAACTTATCCAATCTAAATTCTTAGTCAACTCTGTCCACAAATGGCAAGTGTGTGTTAGAACACGTGGCAAACTGCACAAAAAGAAAAAGCTTTGCAGGAACATAAAGCAATTTGTCAGAATCAAAAATATGCAGTGATGGTAAGAAAGAACACATGCAATTTTCCAAGCCCCAATTTGAAAAAAAAAGTGTTTGTTTTTAGCAAGGTTTTCAGAATTGGCTGTGTTGAACCTTTGTCTTAAAGAGTTACTTTGAAAGCAAATGTAATGCCCCATATTTGTACAACCACCTGAAACAACATCAAACATGTCAATAAGATGAAGGTATCAAGACACTTGACCAGAAAATCCCTGTTGCCAAACTGCACAAACATGCATAACAGGAGCCTGATGCGGTTCGCTGCCATATGTTACATGCTCTCATAGGCATTATTAACCTTATTCAGCACACCCCTTTTCTCATTTCTTTAATTTCCAGTATTGTCTCTTAAATTCCGGTTGCCATTGTTACAGTAAAGTCAAGAGTAGTTGTCCTGATCGGTTCACACACCGTAATGTAAATTTTTCAAAGATGGGAACAACGTGTCCATATTTTTGATGTCATACGGCCTGACACGACCACTTCTACCTCAGATATGGGATTAAGAAGATGATCTTCTGCACAAAGTTACACTCAATACGATGATAGAATGAATGATAGATGCTAATATTTTCAAGCACTGTCCCCACAGGCCACCAAGGCCCTAAATTTGGTGGCCAAAGCACATTTTTGGTATCAAAAATGGAAATATAAAGTTACGTAACAACAATCCAGAAATGGCAATCAACTTAACACAGCCTTCCTTCACTGTGGCACTTCAATAAATGAAAAGACATAAACAGGATGGAAGATGTGTTTTTATAATAATTCATTTCAATTGAAAACTCAAGTTCTTTGAAAACATATGGTACATATATTCTAGCACAGTTAGAATGATAGAAAGTTGAACTAAAAAGGTGCAAAGGAATCTTATGTTTGTGGAAGTGTAATGTTCCTTCGGTTTTTAGGGATAAAACTTAGTGGCCACAAAGTAAATTTTTGTGGCCATGGTTAATGTCGAACCTGGAAGTTATTAAGATTATTTACGATAATCATTAAACCAGTTGATTTTTACTTTGTTGGTCTGGATTCAACACAAATTAAAATGCATCTTTTCACTCAACAATGTAATATGTCATATAAATGTTAATAGTATAATTTGGATCAGCTTGTTACACAATAAGCCCATGTCTTAGAAGAACTATATTATGTGTACTGGTGTATCAAATCAAATGAGTCTCCACTGTGATTGCATTTAGGATGAAGAAATATTGTATTAACACATGTTCTGAACAGCCACACTAAGACAACTTGTTAGAAAATTGGTTATAAATAAATAACAAAACACAAATACCAAGACATTCTGATCAGTCACCATGACTATTACAACATCAAGGATACCAGCTGATGCACAGCGTGACACATTCCCACTCGTTTCATATGTATACACACACACATACGTCTGTGTCGTATTTGTAATTAATTATTCTGTCACTAGTACCCATCCCTAGTATAAAGTTGAACTTTTTCAGTTTTCCCCATGTGGTGCTATTGAGTCGTTGAGTGGGCAACACCTGCATATTTTTCAAGGGTTAATTCAGAATAAATGACTCCAGTGTTTGAGTCTGTATGTGTGAACAAAGATCACAGTCCCTTTGGTTCATGGTCAATGTAACCTAACAGACCGGTTTGTCTCATCCATTTTATTTATTTGGATGCCAATTCATTTGTGTTTTGTACAACAAACCCTGCACAGCTGCATAGGACTACAGTCATTTGGTCCTTGGTCTGGCAGAGGAATGCCAAATGAGTATGTGTAAAGCTTTAACAGGGCTGTAACTTCAAATAGAGAGCTAAAAAGGATTACAATCCCTTTAAGTGGAAAATTGATGCTAGGGAGCCAGTTAATATTCCGGGAAGCAAAACCTACTTGATTAAAAACAATCATTGCTTTATTCCCTCTGAGCTAATTAATGCTTAAATCTGAGGTCTCCCATTTCCAGGAGGTGCATCATTTGGAATAAAAGGAAACAGAAACACGACGTTTAGTGAAAAACATGTCCAAACACCTGAGACTGAATGGAAAGCTATAGAGTTACAGATGGAGTGAGACAGAGAACAATGTCTCCATGTGCAAACTCAGGCCAGTATAAAATGGCCTGTCCAAACATTCTGTTTAGAAATTCCATGGAAACATCAAGACGGGCACAAAAACCTTGAAGTCAAAGCCAGGTCACGCTATGTAACACATAGTAAGGGTTCATGAATAGTTGCATGTCCAGGAGTGCTTATGAGACTAAAGTCATGGGATGCGATAAAGGCAATGGATCGCATGCGTTTTGTGGAACAATCCCCTCTGCCAAAGAGTGATGTTACAGACAGAAATGTTTCCTTCTTCCTGAAAATAATTTTTGTTCTTTAAGCCCTGTCTCAATACAGGCTTAAAGTCTCACAAAACCAATCATGTTTCAAAAACGGGAAATGAACAGGACCGCAGCGTCTTTGAATGCTCTGGCAGGTCCTTTATATCAGTAAACAATTATTTGTGGAAACGGATAGAAAAAGTGTAGTTTAGGGTGAGAATGTCTAACTTATTTTCTCTTAACATGGGAGAAAATAAGTTAGTTACAAATACCAGGAGCCAGGAGGATGCCAGGAGCCTTTCAATTAAAAAATACATATCTTGGTTCTTTTAGGTAAGAAATCATTCAGCAGATGTTATGTCACTTGTTTCCTGATTAGCACTGCTAGAAATCAGAGCTGCGTTATGCAGCTTGGATCATGCTACTTCGTTAAAACCTTGTGGGGCATTGGGGATAAAAAGACTGTAGGAGAAAAGTGACAACCAGCATTACAAATCACTTCTGATTAAGGTGAGTAAATTGGCTTAGGTGGTGGGTATGCTTAGAGTGATGCCTGAGGCAGTCAGGTGGATTGCCAGAGGCAACATTATGAAGGATGAAAACCACATCCATATTCTGAGATGTGAAGCCCAGTTCAAATTGATTTTAAAATCAATTTGCAATCATTAACAAAACACAGCAAACAGCTCATCATTACACCAAACAGAGAACAAGGAGTAAGCCAAACACACTGTAACATCATAGATGCTCTCTGGGATTCTTTTAAGAGGTAGAATTACTTGAATTCTGCTAAAAAGTACTACCACTCATGAAAGACAGTGTTTCAAGCTGTGGACGAGGTAATTAGCAAAACTTCAAAAGAGATAAACTTTCTTGTTATTGTAATTACGTAATCTTGTTTGAAACTAAAAATTTCCTATAGAGCCACAACATTTTTGCTTGCCATGCCCAATCTTTCCATAATTATTTGTTCAAATCCAGTCAAAAATCTGGAAAGATATTAGGCCATTGCAGTCAGTGCTGCAACTCAATGAACAGGAATGCTTTATGGCAATACTGGATTTTAAGAACATTTTCATCAGTGTGATCAAATACCTTTATACATTGATTGTGCATATATTTAGTAATTGTGTTTGTTTTTAATATATTTGTTGCTACAGACACATTGGCTGTAACATCCTGCGATAGCCACACAATGCTAGGATTTTTTTAAAAACTATTTATCCATCAATCCAGCATGGTGGGCAGAAATCCTATGAGCGAATCATAACAACTGTGGAGATGCACTTCCGGGAGAAACGAAGGAGAAAACAGACAAAACGGACAAAAACGGAGCAGCAACCAGAACAGACTGAGAGCTCAAGCCCACTGTCCACCTCTGCCCAGCATCCTTCTTGCTAATGTCCAGTCTCTGGAAAAACCAAGTTGGACAAGTTAGTCCACATCACAGAGGATGTGACAGCGCAAACAGACACTCTGGTGAGAAAGGCAATGCAACGTCGTCAGTCTCTCTGAGGATTCTTCAATAGAGCTGTAGAGAGCATTCTGCCAGGAAAAATCTGCAAAAAGTGCATATTGGAAGTACACTCCCCTCCCTGCAGGACTTTATACACCAAGAGATGCAAAACCAGAGCCTGTAGGATCATGAAGGATCCTCCCCACCCCAACAATGGACTGTTCCAGCTGTTGCAGTCAGGCAAGTGCCTCCAGTCACACAGCCAGAACAGAAAGACAGAGATTCTTTCCTCAGGCCATCAGGCTTGTGAACACTGATTTCACCCCTCCATTAAGTTCCACATACTAATCATCTCATGTGGACACGTAAATACACATAGCAGGGACAGACACGAATATTTTAAAGCACTGGCTGCTGAAGAAAAACGCACAAAACTATAGAATGTTTAATTAAATGCCACGAATGGAACTGTAATGTTGCATTGGGAAAGGCTCGCAGTATAGGGATAATTAATTTGAGTATGTGGTGGCCACACACTAACTTCTTGTGGCCACGGGCCATGCTTAATGTCAACTCCTGCTTAATGTCAAATCCAGAATAGAGAACATATTTATTTCTAATATTCATATTATAAATGCATACTAATATTATTGTAAATATTGTAACTATTACTTTGCAAATTAATTGGTTAAATTAAGTTTTTCTGTTATCAATCTACACTCAATACCCTATAATGACAAACTGAAAACAGGAATTTAGAAATGTATGCAAATTTATGAAAAAGAAAAAAATATCACAATGACAGTATTCAGACGCTTCAACTACACTTCTGTAATGTTCCGAAAACTGGTCATGAAGAATCTGGGTTTGGGGGTACTACTGGCCAACACAAGGGATTGTATCTTTAAAGCCTGGTGGGGGGAAAACAAGGAAGAACAAGTACAATAAAAGATTTTTAAAAAGTAGCAATAATCAAAATGTCAAGCCATGTTTGTGCAAACAAATCTTTATCTTCAAAGTCTTTCTTGCTGCTCCAATTCAGCAAGGCCCTGAAGGCTGATTAGTATGACTCGTAGTAAGAAATTAGATTGCTGTTTAAGGGCATAGTCTTAATGATTTTCCACAAAATGTAATTAAAAAGATATTGAATTAACATAAACCTCCTCCTCAGGTGCTTAGCTGCCCTAAGGAGAATCTAATGACTAACACCATTTTATGCTTGGGTTTAATGCAGGTTGCTCTCCATAGAGTCAAGGAGCAATTGAATGTTTCATTTTAATGCTAGGTGGAAAGAGACGCTTGGTTTCCTGTCAAATGGAACATTAATCTGAGGCATGTTCAGAATGAGAAATCTATGGGTCTGCTTAATTTTATATGAAGTAATGATCAGCTTTTGGCTATGACAGCATGGTGACACTGAGAACTTCAGAAGTATTAAATCAATCAAAAAATAAATTATACAACCGGCTATGTCATGAGCATCAGACCACCTCATACCTGCACTGTGAGAGATGAGCAGACATAAACGTTTGATTCTACTTTTGTTGCAAAACCTGTTTTTATACACCTGAAGCTAATTTTCAGCAGGATGCAGGAGGAGTGCATATTGGGATATGTCAAGTTCAACAAAATCATAAGTAAAATATTAAAATAACTAAAGATTTAACTTTTATTTTAATATATTATTATTCGCTGTTGCTTGGTTTTGGCATTTTTTGCATTAGAACATCTAAAAGCAGCACAAAATCTAACATTTTCTACCATTTCATCTGGCCAGAACCCCGCTATGTCACAAGGCAGTTGAAGTATCTACAGACATGAATTGTAACAATAAGCGTTAATACAAACGCAGATAAATCTATTAGTGGTTGAACTGATCAGGGATCAGATAAATGTTACAGCAGCTCAGTCGCCTTGTATTTGATCATACACCATATCGATCAGTGTGTTGCTGTAGCGGCAGTTATTTCTTATTGTATATTATTAATTTCCCACCCATGTTGCTTACATTTTTCATGCAGTTCTGTTGAAAATTGCATATTTTGGTGTCGTCATGGCACAGAAAATAAGGCATAATCAGTAGCTAGAGGTGTGCTTTCAGCTTTCTTGCTTGTTCGATCTCTAAATTTAAACAACCTGTATTTTAGGTTAGCTAAAAACAAATATCAGTGTTTTACAAAAGGCTTCACCATAATATTTTCAGGTCCTTACGTTATGATAATAAGCATGCTCTGTGTGGGAAGCCACTCCCTCATACACAGCAGTCGGATGGCAGTAAACCGCTTCCTCCTGGTGGATACAGGGATAGACGCTATTATTTTTAAGCGCTGGCCGCATGGGCCACCAAGCCCCTAAATTTGGTGGCCAATGTACATTTTTGGTGGGCAAAATGTACAGTTGTGTAAAAACAAAGCAGAAAAGGCAATTTAACGAAACTTAACACAGCCTTCCTTAACCGTGACACTTTGATACATATATTCTCTCTCAGCTCACAGTCTATATATCCTTCCTATGGGATCGGGATGTTTGTGAAAACGTAACGTTGCTTTGGCAAAGGCTACAGAGCTAAAACTTGGTGGCCACAGGGGGCCACCGAAATGGAGGTTTTCGAAATGGAGTTTTTGGTGGCCACAAGGTAACTTTTTGTGACCATGGGCCATAGGGCATTTCAGCCAATGATTAAAAATGTGCTTCTACTGTCAAAGCTCTACCAGACTCCCTGTCTTTACAGCTGAGAAACAGTGAGTCTGACAGTAGCTTCTCATGGATGTGTATCTCTGACTACCAGCTCCATGTCGCTGACCATGCTGCACTGAGCTGTGGTCAGTCAGTCTCCCCTTTCACAAACTGAATGACTACCTCCTTGTCACACACTACAAGTATCAATACACAAATCAACTCAACAACCCCAAAAACAACAAGCAATGCACTTCACTCTGTACTGAAACAGAGAGGGATGAGAAACCAATGCAACAAGCTGCTGAACGATACATGTGCAACTGCTGTAAGAGAAAAACATGTGCAGGTAACATACTATATTGCCGTTTCACTATTCATTTGATTCCAGCAAAAACCACGGTACAGTCTCTTGAAATAAACAGTTATTCTGCTCAGTCGAGCTCAGACTTTCGGTCAGTCCCTAGTCTCTTGTATGGCTAAACATTTGCTAGATTAAGTTCAAACACAAAACAATTTAAGCTAATTAATGTTGAGTACTTATCACTGATTTTATTACCTTACGCTAGTTGTGTTCTTTCAGTAATAAATTAATTTTAATTGTCTATTGGTATATTTATATTCAGTCACATTCTGTGACACCGGCAACAGGTCAGGATATTTATAAGTGTTAATAATTGGACACTAATAATAATAATAATAATAATAATTAATAGATGCTGTGTGCCATGGGTTATTACCTTCTCTTCAAATTGACACTAGAATGAGCCAGGATGTTTAATCAAAGCTGAACCCCAGCCTAGCCGTCAAGAGTCTGGAGAAATGTCTTTGACCAGTCAGTGATGTCTAGTACTGCAGACTGTTTAAGGGACAGGAACAACAGCTCAAGAACCAAAACTGGAAAGTGCAGATCAAGTTCCTGAGTTCCTAAAGAGGATCCTGGAAAAGTTTCTGTGGGGCCAGATGTGACTAATTCTCTTGCTGCTGAGAGCCTTGCTGTTGTCACAGCAACCTAACCTAAACCGACAGCCGCTGGATTGAGATGTGAGCAGTGTTCTGGGTAATGTAGGCTAATGAATTACAGAATCACTTTGAGCAAGTCAGCACTGTATTGCAGAGCTGACGCAAAGACAGAAAAGCACATACAACAATTTAGTTTCCATTTCAACTGAGCTGCATTATGTGCTTGCACAGTGGGGTGACACCAGAACAGGAAAACCATACAAAAGTGGACCCACAGAAAGATGTGGGATACAGTTGACCCAGAACAGTGCTAAGTACTGAGTCAATATGCTATTAATCATTTCCATTACTGAAATAAATAAACAGTGAACCACAGCAACCTGAGCACCTGAACCTCGGCTGAATCTGCACCTCCTCCCCAAATGACAGATTCTACAGATAATTCACCATAAATGATATGCACTTGAACCAAAAAACTTGCTAAATACAAACTTTGCACGTCATATTTTCCTGCTTTACAAGTTGATATGGACCATCTGAATGCACCATGCAAAACAGATTGTAGACTATGATGGCTGCTAAGAATAAACCAGTGTGTGCTCCACATTTGTGCAAAAGAAGGTCACTGTTGGAGAAGCTTTGTCAGAACATTATGACATTTGTTTCCAATGTGAAGAATATACTTTTAATGTCAGCTAACACAGACAAGAAGTAATTAAAGTACTCCGAATAATGGAAATTTAAAAAACTACTTTCCCTCTGCGGGGGAAGATCACGTGAACAAAAGCTACCGAGAGGAAAAAAATGGGCAGGGAAAAAAATAAATCTATTCAAATTACCATTTACAGATTACAATTCTGAATCCACGCTCAAAATTCAAAAATCTTTCCTTAATAATTTGTCATCAATAACGTTATGCTGATGAACAAAAATTTTATTTAGACAAGATAAACCTTTATTGATACCAAGAGGGGAAATTCGGGTGTCCTGCACAAGAACAGATATAAGTACAGATAAATAGACAGATGTAAAAAATAAATAATTATAACTATATAAAATATACTCAAACGCAACAGCACTGTGCAGCACCTGGACAATGTACAGTGCGCATACACAAGATGTTTTTTGGTATTCATTCAAGGCAAGCGTTTGGGTGCATTTTGAATTTAATAACTTAATAAGCGTTGCAAGAAAAAGTGAAGTACTTTGTGGATATTTTACCAGAGGACTAACGAAAGCGATGCAGAGCCTTGAATTCTAGAACAAACAAAAGAACCAGCAAACCAACACACACAGTAACACTTTACAAAACTTGAGCCAACTTCGGACAAGAGAAGATTTCAACTAGGTCCATAGTGTGCAATACAGTAGAACGCTCTGCCTTTTTTATTTTCCCCTCTTACTCCAGAACTCACACATAGTCAGAAGACCGTAACATGCTTCCAAATGTATGCACTTATTTTCTAATTAAATAAGCTGTGTATTCGCACATTCTTCTTTGAACTTTTCTGTTCTGTCAGACAGAGACCTTCATCAACACCAGTTAGCTTCACTGCCAGTTATGTTTCATAATGCATTTCAGTGGAGTACGAGCCTGAAAATAGTGCCCCCTTTTCCATTTTGAGAAACAGTTTCAAATTAAGAATTGATTCTGAATTGAATGGGAATCAAATTGAATTGTGAGATTCCCAAACGCTACTTTTATTTATTCATTATCTTATGCATTCATGCACAATGTTTTAAGAGGCAGGTGGCCAGCTGGTCCCAGGTCTGCTGGCACCCTGTACTTCCGCACCCACGCCTCCACTTTACTCTGTTTAAAGCAGCATGGCTGAAGAAGCTACAGCAGAAGTATGGCTTTCAAATAGCGCTAGCAGCTAATATTTACACACAAATTAACAGCCCAGCAGGCTCCAGTTGTGAAGGCTGGTCTGAAGTCAGAGAACTGTGCTGACACTGAGCTGACAAGAGAGCAGTAAGTTTGTCTGTGGTGTTAATGCTATTAAGTGTAATACAGAGTATATCATGCTTCAAATCTACTACCCTTGCTTTCTGTTGTAATGTAAATATCCAAGCTAATAGTGATGAACGGGTGCACATTTCAATTCAATTCAGCTTTACTTTAAAAGCGACATATCATAACAAAGTCAGGGCAATGAGGGCATTTACCTAATGACACTCATTCAAGTAGCCTGATGAAGAGACACAGAAAAGCAGAGACCAAATCATGCGCACACGCAACAAAAAAAAAGAAGAAACAAAACATTTTATGTGGACATAACTGATATATCTCAACCACAGAAGGTGTTCTGAACACCCCTGCATTTAATAGGCAATTAATGACGAAACGTCACAGCACTATCTCCTAATTAACTTAAATAAGTCATCTGATACAAGACATTTTCAGACTGAGTAAGCTCATTGTCTTCATGTGATCAGAGAGACCTGGATGTGGGGGGCTCACACCTGATCTGTGCCTGGAATCATCAGGACACTAACATGTTGACACTCTTCAATCATAATCATAAGAAGCTGTTTTTGCAAAGTACACTTTAGTACAGTTTTTGGCTACTCTACCCACCTCTGGTTAAAAACGAGAAAACTGAGTGTATAACTTAATCAATATGAACATGTATTAGGGCTAACTTACTACATGAACATCAAACCACTGCAGACATTTGCTGATCCATAATACTCTCCTTGCTCCTACTCACTTGTTCCTCAGGACCTGCCAGGCCGCCTCGATGTCCGCATATAGGTTCTTCTCAGAAGGCTTGCCAGTGCTGACTCCGTAGCCTGAGTAATCGTAGGAGAACACGTTGCAGTTGATCCTGGAGCCGAGGCCGATATAAAAACTGCACATCTGGCCAAGGTCCACAGCGTTACCGTGAGAAAACAGCAGGGTGTACCGACTGTTCGGAGCGCAACGCACAAACATGCATCCGACCCGGTTACCCCGGCTGCTTCGGGTGCTAAAAACCTCCACTGCATCGAGCTCCCGCTGGGAGTACTGCCAGTCCGCCCGTTCGGTTAAATGTAAGCTAGTTACCCCGTTAGCATCGGTATGCACCGAGTACGTGGGCTCCGGTGGAAGGAAAGCTAGCTTGGCCGCGATGCGACTGGGACAAGGCGGACAACAGAACAGCCAGCATAGTTCGCCGAGAGAAAACCCATTCATCCTGGGGCCTTGTTCGGGCATTTAGGAGCGGTTACCCGGTTAATTAAGTTTTGTTGAAACAAAATGACACTTCTCTTCTGGCTTGAGGTCCTATTTATTTCCCATTAGCAGACTTTAACGAGTAGTGTAGGATGACAGGTGCCTCGGTCTCTCGGCTTTAAAGCTATAGCACTAGCCGGCTGGCAGGTAGCTAACACCAAAACTCAAGACTTCATGTACAATAGAGATGATCTAAAACGCCACATTTGCATTCATAATATACTACAGCACAAAACCGTGCAGCGACTGGTCTCGGTAGAACAACTACGCCCTTGTAACACATTACTGGCTAAACGTCAAGGTTTTATGCTAATGCTTTGAAAGAAAGAATGGACATTTCTCTAGACTGGAGACAAGCTGGTCTTCCGGTACAACCGGATATCCTGTTTGGCTTTTGTTTTGTTTGTTTAGGTTTTCTGTGTCAGCTTATTTCAGTCATTGTTTATTTTAGATACAATGCTTGCATTTTGGACCTCAGTTTTATTCTTTGGATAATATTATATTTTTTTCTTATTGATTCAGGCAGATGCCAAATGCTTTTAGAGTGAGCGAGAGAGAGTTAATGGGATCAATGTCCATTTTTGTTAAATTTCACTCCAAAGCCCCAAAATTATATTATATAGCTTGTTAAAATATTGACACCGTAAATATTAAAATTTATTTTGGTCCCATTCCAAGTAAATATTCCAGTCTCTGCAACAAAATGTGATGGTCAATGGTATCGAAAGCAGCACAATGATTTAACAAGACAAGTACAGAGACAAGACCTAATTCTGTCTTGATTTCAACTCACACTTCTGTTTAATCACAAAAGGAACAAGATGGATCTTTTTAAAGTATTATATTGAAATTACAGCAAGAGATGCAGCTATGTTATCTATATATCTATAACAGCTGGTGCTTCAGTGGATATATATACAGTATATACCCTGACACATTTAAAGGGTACTGTTTAAACCCTAATACCTTTACAGGTTACTGCATAGAGTTGGTCTAGACCTGCCCTATATGAACAAGTGCTATGAGATAACTTTGCTATGATATGGCGCTATATAAATAAAGTGAATTGAATTGAATATACCCTGATACATATACAGGGTGCTATATATATATATATATGTATATATGTAAACAATTTTCTAATGCTTAACTCAGACAAAACTGAAGTTATTGTACTTGGCCCTGAACACCTACGAAACACATTATCTAAAGATATTGTTTCTCTAGATGGCATTGCCCTGGCCTCCAGCAACACTGTAAGGAATCTTGGAGTTATCTTTGATCAGAATATGTCCTTTAACTCACATATAAAACAAACTTCAAGGACTGCCTTTTTTCATCTACGCAACATTGCAAAAATCAGGCACATCTTGTCTCAGGAAGATGCAGAAACACTAGTCCCTGCATTTGTTACCTCAAGGCTGGATTACTGCAACTCCCTATTATCAGGCAGCACCAATAAGTCCCTTAAGACTCTCCAGCTGATCCAAAATGCTGCGGCACATTTACTGACAAGAACCAGGAAAAGAGATCATATGACTCTCTCTAGTACTAGCATCTCTACACTGGTTACCTGTAAAATCCAGAATAGAATTTGAAATCCTTCTCCTCACCTATAAAGCCCTTAATGGTCAGGCACCATCATATCTCAAAGAG